>PVIA01003897.1:0-153618 GCA_004024845.1 Tonatia bakeri | reverse complement strand
AGGTACCTCCCTTGTTTCCTGTTGCATCTTCAGAGGCTGGCATAGAGCCTGGCTCACCAAATGCTCAACTGTCTACTTAATGTTAAATCTGATAGAGGTCGTTGCCCTGTCTTCCCTCTTCTAGGAAGAGGTCAGAGTTGGGGGCAAAGCAGCAGCCAGTGGGACACTGCCTAAGGGGCTGTGGGGGCACTGTGTGTGTGTGTGTGGGGGGGATGCTGTCCCAGGAGGCAGCTGTCCAGGAGGCCTTCCTACTCAGGGAACTGTTTATCTCCCTGTGAAGCTTAAGACTGCCCTGTGCACCCAGAGGTGTCTTTCAACAGTCAAGCTCAGGGCTTAGTGACAGGATGACATGAACTTGGGTAAAAATCAAGGTATGTTTCTTTGTGCACATGCACATGCTTGACACGTACACATCCTTGTACACAAAATGCAGAAGTATGTGGGCTTGAACTAGATCAGGACCCCTGGCTGAATCACGAAACTCACAGAGGAACTGCCTAGGAATCCCTCTCTGAACTTTGAACCAAAGTGAAGCCTCCTCTACAACAAGAGAATAAACCCCCAAACACACACGCGCACGCCAGAGAAACAGAGATGCCCCCAATGAATCGGTGGGAACTGGAACTGACCTTCGTCTTTGTAAAAACTATTGAGCCGCAGATCAAGCTATTATCCAAGGAGAACATTAACCAAAATCACATTCCATGCATTTAAATTCATTTAAATAGACCAGATTAAATTTCATGCAAAAGCTATGTTCAGTGAAAGGTGGATGGATCTAGTTTTTGTGAATCAAGCATATTTTTAACAGTAGAGAATGGGGTACATACAATAAGCATATTCTGAATAGTTTTCTAGAGAACAATTTGTATCAAGAGTAATTCAGTCCTGGTTTACCTTCCAAATCAATTGAGACTTCCACATCTCAGCTTCTGTCACAGTGGTCCCACCAGCATAACACGTAGACTCACTTCAATGCCCTGGGTCAGGCTGAGTCTTGGTTGGTTTCCTTGCAGCCTCCCTTGTCATTGAACTCCACCTGTTTACTACAGTTGACCCTTGAACAATGTGGGGATTAGGAATGCCAAGCCCCCACATGGTGAAATTTCATGTATTAGTTTCTGATTTTCCAAAAATATATCTGCTAAGAGCCTACTATTGACTGGAAGACTTACTGATAACATAAACAGTCAATTAAAATATATTTGTATTTTAAATGTAATATATATTGTACCCTGGCAATAAAGTAAGCTAGAGAAAAGAAAATGTTACAAATACATTTATTTTTAAAAGTATTTATTTTAAAACATTTGCCTATAAGTGGACCTGCACAGTTCAAGCCTGTGTTGTTCAAGGGTCAGCTGCACTTTACAAGGGCAAGTCCAAAGAGTTTCCATTGCTGTGGCCGATCGTTCAGGTTTCTGGTCAAGGTGTTGGAGACTGCAAAGCCACCTGAGTCTTGGGTCACTGTTCCCAAGATGAAAGGGAGCCAAAAAATATCCACACACCCTATTGGTGGTATTGTTTCCAGTCTGGCCCCCGAGTGAGCTGCTGCAATTCAGAAGGTCTTGAAGGAGCTGGGCGATGGGGGCATTCAGACTCATCCCAGGATACCCCAGGGACTGCCCGTAGTGCTGTGCTACATATCAGACAAAGCTGACTTCTAGCCCCGGGTCAGCCTTCAGTGACTTATACGCAAATAAGTGATGATGTGACTCCCCCACTGAAATGTCTGTCCATGAATCCCTGGCCCATGTCATTGAGAAATGTAAACTTCTTTCAGTCGCATTGCTCAGTCACCTAAATTCACCATCCTGGTTCCTTCCTTTTGCAAGATGTCCATTTAAACAGTACAAATCATTCCCTCAAGTTGATGAGTTATTGCTATATAAGCCTGGATATCTGTCAAGAGTGGTTTTAGGAAGGTTAATGTATTTCACTCAGCACTATCTTGATATTTTTTTTCTACTATGAGTAGTTTTCCAACTGGATTTCATTTTCGATTTGTTTCGTAATCATTACTCTTTTATTTATTTATTTTTTTTACAATTTCCATAGAATGAATTCCCTCAATTAATCTGTGGGAATTCACTCCAGGGATTCCACTGAACCTATGTTTTTGCTGTATCCCATCATCCAGGTTCAGTTTGCTAAGGTTTCCAGGAATTTTTTCTGGATCTATATTAAAGGATCATGGTAAATGAGTTGTATATAATTTCCAACTCTCAGGCAATCTTACAGTTCATTGCTTATGTCTACTACTTGGAAAGTGTTGCTTCTGGAATTTTCTCTCCATTGCTTTTCTTAAAAATTAAAAACAATTATACATTCAAAACATAAACTGATCCTTGCTGTACAAATTCAAACTATATCTTTAGTGAAGAGTTACACTTTCCTTTCCTTCTTCAATTCTTTCTCAGGAGAGATGCTGACAGTCTAGTGACCATTGTGCCTCTACAGTTAAGTTTGTTGGAGTTTATGTGAGTCTTTCCAAGATGGAGCCGCCCCCCCTGACTTCTCATCAGTTCTGTCCAATAATTATGGATCATCTGTAACCCACCTTCTATCAGTTATCGAGCACCTATCATATGCCTGGCACTGTTTTCTTCATATCTATATGTTTCATAAGTATTTTATTTGCTTTATCTGTAGATGAAGTACAGCAAAGTTTAAGTAGCTTGTCCAAGGTCACACAGTAAGGTGCAGACCTGGGACTGGGGCTTAATCTGTTTGGTGCCTAAAACCTACGTGTGTATCAGCAGTAGGGTGGAGGCAGCTCACACCAGTTTGTGACTATTGATTCTGCCAACCTCTTCCCAACTCTGCCTTCAGTGACATCACACTGGTGGTTTGAAATCATGTATTTACACTGTGGAAATCCTACAAATACCTTTGTCTCTCTTGAGACCTGATTTTACCACTTTGCATGTTGTATTTTTCTCAACTACTTCCCTCAAGAGGAAGACTGTAGAATTAAGTGATAGGAGCGGTGAAGGGAAAGAGCTTCCAGAAACCTTTGTCTAAATAATGTCATGCTCGTGTCTGTGACTGGATGAGCTATAAAAATTTCCACAGCCAGAGCTCTCCCATTGACATGTACTCAGTACCCATCCTCAGTCCTCTACAAGTCATATTTTTATGGAAGTTGTGTCAATGTTTGCACACTCTTAACAAGGCCATGTCTCAACTCCTGGTACTTTACCATCTCTTCTGGATTTCTCACCTGCTCTAGGGTGGAAAGGGTATTCTGAAAATCTAGTTAAGCCAAATCCTCAGAGACTGATTATACAGGTCATGGATAATCCAGGTTTTCTTTTCCCGTCTTCCTTATCACCTTCTGGCCTTTTACTGCTCATTAGCACCTCTGCCAGAGGCCTGGGCGTGGGAAGGAGTGAGTGGGTGTGGAACTCCCATCAGCCCATCTGGCTCCTTGCCAGCACCTCTAGTGTAGGTTTGTTGGGAGAAGTAACTTAGAGACGAGGTAATGGATCCCTCGCATATGTGGATTTTATTCAGCTGAGCTACCTATTTGGGCCTCACCCATTCCCAACACACCCTACACTGATGCCACAGATCGTTAAGTGTTGGTTGCAGTAACCATTGTCCTGCCTGATGGCTGTTTGATTCACTTCAATACATCTTACTGGTGGCCAATTTACTTAACTCTGATTGTGGATGTGGCCCAGCACTGTACAGGGCCAGAGTAAGGAGAAACTTTAAATTAACTAACTTAATTAATTAGACTCACAGGGTTGGCCTTAGGTTAAGTAAAAGACAACTTTGGGAAGATTTCAGGAGTATCTCATTGGCTGCTACCCCTTAGTGTTTCATCAATTTGCACTAGGAGGATAAAAAATTTTAATATATACCACTCTTTCCCTGCTTCAAACACCCTATTACATTACATCATTATAAAATAAAAACCTGTCCATTAGTCAAGTCTTTGGGTATGGCCATGTACTTGGCTATGAAATTACCTCTTTCATCAGTGCATTTATCCATCAAATATATTTGAGCATCTACTATAAGCCAGACACAGAGCTGGGGATGTATTGCCGAGTATAACAGTCATGGCCCCTGGTCTCATGCTGCTAATAGGCAGGACAAAGCTAATAAATAGGGTGAAGCTATATTGAATAACGGACAGCCACATTTTAGATGTGAGGATGGTCAGAGAAGGTCTCTCTGGGAAGAGACACTGAAACTGAGACCCAAAGGATGAGAAAAGACCTGCCACATGAAAAGCTAGGGCAGAACATGAAGACCGAGGGGACAGCAGGCCCCACAGCTCTGAGGTGAGCTTTACATGCCGAGAAGCTGGAGGAAGGCCAGTTTGTGTGAGGAAGGGGCAGTGGCAGGGAGCTCACTGCAGAAGTAATTGAGGAGGAGGTGGGATGGGGGCAGGCTGTGCAGGGACTCATAGACCAGAGTGAGGGAATGAGACTTTGTATTCTAAGCACAATGGGAACACATTGAAGAGTTTTAAGCAGGGTAGTGACAGTAATATACACTTAAAAGCCCGCTTTGATTTGTGACAACATGGATGAAACTTGAGGATATTATGTTAAGTGAGATAACTCAGACGGGGAAAGAGAAATACTGTATGGTATCATCTATGTGTAATCTAAAAAAGCCAAACTTGTGAAAGCAGAGTAAATGGTGGGCATCAGGAGATGAAGGGTGAGGTGATAGGACAGATGCCATTTAAGGGCACAAACTTGCAGTTAGTAGTAAATAAGTCCTAGAGATCTAATGCACAGTACGGTGAATGTAGACCACAGTATCGTATTATAATCACCACACATGTTAAGTGACTAGATCTTAAGTATTCTAACCACTAAAAAGAAATGATGATGATGTGATGTGATAAAGGCGCCAATTAGCACTGCAATGGTAATCATATTACAATATACAAAGGTATCAAATTAATATGTTGTTCACCTTAAATTTACCACATTGTTAAGTGTCAAATATACTTCACTAAAAAAAAAGAAAGGATATGGAAAAGCTCAAGAAAAAAAGAAAAAGCAAATCCTACTCTGGTTACTGCATGGAGAGTGTTTGAGAATGTCCCAGAAGGACGAGGAGTGGAAATAGGGGGTCAGTCAGAGAGCTGCTGAGAGCTTCCAGACGAGACTGGATGACATGGCGGGTGCAGCATGGTGGCAGCGAGGACGGAGACGTGTGGGTAAGTTCAAGATACATTTTGGAGATAGGATTTACAAGACTTACGTGATGAAGTGGATTGGTGTCTATGTGTGGATTACAGACCAAGATGATTCCCAGGTCTCTGCAGAGATGGTGGTACCGTTTCCTGGGTGGGGGCCGGGGGGAGTTGGGTGAGACGGCAGTGGGGAGGACTGAGGGCTCCGATGTAGACATGCTCATGCTGAGACACCTCTTCTCCAAGCTCCCACTCCTCGTGTCCGTGAAGGCACCAGGAAAGCCTCCCGGAAAGAGCAATAAACCAGCAGCTGTTAATAACAACTGGAATGTTTGAGTTTATGCATTATATCTTATGGGTGAACCTACACTGGCTTCTAGGGATTTCTTTTCTGAGTGCTTGTACTAACCTAGTGTGCACATCTGCTCTAGAATTTTATTAGAAATCATTTGTTCCTGGAAAGTAATGGTTTGCTCTTTTTGAAGATTGATTAGTATAGTTATCTTTAGGCTTCTGCCACCTTTCTCACACTTGTGATGCCCATGGACTGACTCACTGAGGGCGATCTGAGCTCTCACGGCCAGTTCCTTCAGCGTTCATGAGAATCACTCGCACATACTGGGCGCTTCATAGGTGGCATGCCCTTTTCTAAAAGCATGACATGTATTTACTTATTTCAGCCTCACAACAAACCTGGAAGGTTACTATTATTATCTCCATTTGAGAGGGGAAAATTGAGGAACAGAGAAATTTGTTTACTTTTCCAAATTCATGTAGCTAACATGTCATAGAGCTAGTTTTAGATTTTTAGGATCTATTGTACCCTACGAGAACCCAATCTCTTAACCATCAAGTTCTATTGCCTCTTGATGTTTGGAGAATAAGCCAAATGAACACACCAACTTAATTTTAATTGTCAAAGTCAATGTTTCCAAAATTAGCTGCTCATCAGAATCACCCAAAGAGCTTATTAAAATATATTGCCTGGTCCACCCAGACCTGAAGCAGTGCTTGTTAGAATTAGGACTTAGACTCTGTGTCTTGAACACACTTTCCATGTAATTCTGATGTAGCCAATCTATGGAGCAACATTTGGGAATAAGAGATATGGATTACCTTTTACTGCCTTCTCTCCTTCTGAGACCACATTTCCTTCTTCATGGCACTTGTTCAATTCTTCCCAATTTTTAGAGCATTCTCCTTGGTACGGAGACAGAAGCTCCGTAGGAAGTGATCATTTTGCTTTCTGTGTTTAGTTCAGATTATCCTTCGACATCTCTCCATTCATTCAAAGACCATTTTACATGGAGGAATTGCATGTTTACTTTCTGCTCCCCATGAAACAGAAAGACATGATTTCTCTAAGACATTTTAAAAATAGTTCACCCCAAAGGCTAGCTGTTTTCCATTTGAAACAACTAAAATGAAAAATTAGGCCTTTATTTTAGATTTCCTTCTTAGTAGCAAGCTAATTTATCCAGAATAAAAGACAATTATTGAATATGGTTCCCATTTTATAACTTTCCTACCTTTTAACCCCAAACAAAAAATGCGTTCAAGTTCTTCTTCCCTCAAGACTTGTACCCCTACAAAATGATGAAGGGGGCAAAATCCGTTTATCATGCCACTCCCTAGCCCTGGTGTGCCCTCTCCACGGGGACTCAGTACTTGACCTGACAGGGTGGCCAACCTCAGCCTACTGGGGACTGAAAGGTTTATTTGATGTAGTTTTTTCAGTGTGAAAGCTGTTTTAGTCCTGGGCCTGGGCAGCTAGTCGTGTATCTGTTGTAGCAAGAGGACAGGCAGAGGAAGAATTACTCTACTCATCTGTGTTCCTGAGCCACTACCAGCAGGTACCCCAGAGTCAGAACAGGGTTAGGTTCTAAGTCTGAAAGACACCAGCTGTTAAAGCTGTGTCCAGGCAAATCACCGTGGCAGTGGACCTGCTTGGGCATAGGAAAGTTGAGAACTGAAAAAATTACCTTGAAAAGACCCTCTTTTTTCCTTCCACTAAGAATAAAATACAGTTTCTTGGCATGTACCAATATGAAAGATGTGGTCAAACCATTTCTGTTTTAACTTCTTTTAGGGCATTCCCATAGTTCCTTGTGCATTTTAACGGCTGATTCTTTCAAGCAGATGAGTAAATTCTTTATATTAGGCTTGAATATTACTGCTTAATCCTGATGCTTTGGGCTTAGATTTCTATCCTTTGCTGCCAGTATTTTCATAGAGAGAATTTGATAGGTAATAACTTGGTCTCTTTATGAGGAAACACAGGCAAATTTTATGCCCTTCTTACTCAATGCCAAACAATTGATAGGGTGTCATACAAAATTGCTAAACCAGTCTATCTTTTAACAACAGGCCAAACAGGGACTGCTTCATAAGCAGGCGAAGTTCTTCCTAGAATAAAAGACACGGTGCCTGCCCTGGCAGGGAGTCTCCGTTGGTTAGAGCATTGTCCCATGCACCAAAATATTGTGGGTTCCATCCCTGGTCCGGATACGTCTGGGAGGCAACTGAATGATGTTTCTTTCTCACATCACTGTTTCTCTCACTCTCTGTCTCTTTCTCTCTTCTTTCCTCTCTCTCTAAAAATCAATAAACATATCCTTGGGTGAGGATTTTTAAAAAATTGAAATATAGCGCATCCTGGGAGAGTCCTTGGGGAAGGTCATCCCCTTGGGTGCTTTGAGGGGAGTATTTTGACCCGTACATAGACTCCCCTCCAGAGACTGACCGGGTAGATACTTAGATGGTGCATGACCATCTGTGTTTTAAAACTTGGTTTCAGACTTTACAACAATAGCTTTCTAACCTATTCTTCTATATATGCTTTAAAGAGGTGACATGTGAAAGTGGTGTTTATTTGGTAAGGGCTGAAAATGAGTTGCGACATGGTGCCGGGAAATCATCTGAGAAGATGAAAGTGGTGTTTGGGGTGAATGTAGCCCTCCCCTGTGGAGAGGGCTGGAAACGCTTATCAGCCTTTCTCATGTCACCTGTCAGTCGTCCGCGCTCACTGTACTGCCACCTCTTTCTGTAGAGTGTGTGTCGTAGGTTGTAAGTATATGTTTGCTTGTGTATTTGTCTGTTTAATGTTCAGCCCTAACTCAGTCCCCGATCCTGTCCCGCATGCTTTACGACATTGGTTATTCTCCTCTGGTTTGCTAGTTGCTTAGTTCCTTCCTGTCTGTGTGACTGTGTAAATACTTAGCCCCCCAGAAATAGGAGTTTATTGTGTGAGTGTATGTGTGTGTGGGGGGGTTGGGCATAGTGTTAACTCTTTTGGGGCAAGAGTTAGATATTAAATAGATTAGAGCTCTTCTGGGGTTGATGGAGATTTGGGGTATCATCTTCTTTATCCTCCCCTCCTCTATTACGTGACAGACATATAACCTTATTGGCATTTACCATTTCTTATCTTTAATCTTAACTTGTCTACTGCTTCCCCTCCCAGCCCCCACCCAGCAGGGTGGGTGAGGAGCAGTTGTTGGACCAAACCATAGACAAGGGGCTGGGCCCCCTCACTTTGAATATCAATCAAAGTTGAACCTTTTCCCTGGGGCCTATATTCCCTTTCAATAAATCCTGCCTCTGACCAATTCTTTCAATGGTCTCATTCTAGCTCTTCCTTGTGCATCTCCAACCTGCCTCTTCCTGGAGCCTTGGGATAGAAGCCATAGCCCCCTCTCCTTTTCCTCTTCATAGCACTCCACCGCTGCTGATCACACTCTAACTGGCCCCGTAGCCATGTGTGCTCACCTCTCACCTCTGCTGTCTTGTAAGATCCTTCAGGCCTGGGACCTCATCTCTACTTCTTTCTTCTCCACCTGCACGTTAGGGAATGTTTACTTATTTTTTTGTTTTTGTCTCCACTATAAATCAAATATTCTAATTCCCCTTAATGAACTCTGAGATTGGTTAGCCTTACATGGGTTTTTCTCATGAATTTTTGCAGCCATTTATAGTTTTGGCTTGCATCACTTCTTGGGAAAAAAGATTCATAATCATAAAATCTATCATGGAAAATGGCATATTTATTTACTCCCTCTAGGTCTGCCTCTTTCCAGCTAGAGGCAGTTGTCTGCTCGTGAAAGAGCATGCTTGCTAGATGGACAGGCTTGTGACTCAGTCCATTCAGCATGTCCCCTTTCAGTCCTGCTTGAAAGTCCTAACAATTCATCCACTCCCTCCCCCCCTCCCCCATCCCTTCCATCGTTTATGTTACTCTTCTCCAGTTCTCCAGCTCCAGGTTTTGTTTTATTTTGTGGGTGGTGCCTTATACCCCGAGGGCACAGAAATAGGGTGGGAAGAGTGGTGGTACAGAAGAAAGGGGAGCTGAGATACAGGTCCTCAGGGTGTTTACACAACATCCCCACAACACTGGGGCTATGAGGTACTTTTGTGGCTATGAGATGGTGGGAACAGGGTAAATAAGAAACTGAGCATTTTGGAATCTAAGCCATAGATAGGTATCCACCTGTAAATGAAGGTGAGTCTATCTGTATAATATGCCCAACTAAGTACTTGAGACAAACGGCAGGTGAAGCTGGCATTTGAACCCAGATCTGTTTAAATACTATCATCTTTCTTTACATAATAAAGAACATTCCTGCAGGGACTTAAATGATGAAGCTGCAATTTTAGGACTCTTCTGACAGAGATAAGTCTTTAAAGGGCCTATTTCTCTTGGAAAATCCTTCCTAGGCAGGAGAGAAGAGTTGATGTGTTGCGGAAAAATAACTCACACGTGGGAGAGTTGGCGGAGTGTCACAGGACATACTGTGTGGTAGCCATTCTTAGGGAGGAGCTAACCAGCAGCTGTTCTCAGACAGCAGCCTTTCCTAGATAAGCAGTATCTCAAGGTTGCACGGCTGCCTGCTTCCAGCAGCTGAACCCTTCCCCCTCCTCCTTTTGCTTTTATAACAGAGTATATAAGCAAACCCCAGCTTAAGCTCAGGGCCCAGAATTTGGATCTTATCTCCTCTGGGTGCGCATGCGTGAATAAACCCCACTTCGTAAACTCCCAAGCCGTCTGAGTCGTCTTTTCCGTAACAGGAGCATGATCCTTTATTACGTGTGGGCTCAGGGGGAAAAACCAAATCCTGAGCCCCGATCTCTGACTTTCCAGGGTTTAAATAGCCTCGGACCCCCTGCCTACGTGGCAAAGTGAGGTTACAGAAGCTAAAGTGCAGAAGTTAGGTCTAGCTACTTTATATGGGAGACAAAGGAACAAGGGCAGGAGGAATTCGCAGAAGTTACAAAGTGCAGAAGCTTAACATGGGGGTTTTTCTGCCACCTTTAGGTTTTCTGCCACAGATGAGTTGTTCAGATTGACAGGAAAACTCACCCAGCATGCTTATGGTGACCGTCTGCCGCTGCTTGTGTGCCTAACCTGCATGTTCTCTAAGAATAAGCTAGACCTTTTGATTGACCTATGAGTACATTCACTCCTTCAGACCACTAGAGTACCATTCAGATAATATGAGAAATCAACTATTATTATGAAATCAATATGTGGATCAAAGTATACTGAGTAATAACATAATCTGGAGGATATCATGATGTTTATGTGGCTGATGTCTCACTGGGACACATTAGGATGGTTAAGTCCATTCTCACTGATTAGTGCCTCTACTGGACTAGCTATTATACATTTTGATACTACCCGTATGATTCCATTCCTCAAGGAAATCACAATCCAAATAGAGAGAAGGAATCTAAACATATAAAACTTTAAATAATGACTACAGAATTAGAGAGAAACACTCTTGTCCTCTCAGTTTGTTTTATTTTTCTCCCTAGCACATATCCACCACTGAACAAATCTTGTATTTGTTTATCTTACTGTTCACTGCATTAACTTCAGCATGTGTAATATGTAATACTGCCTGGTCCTATCGAATAAAGGAAAGAATATTTAAAGCAGATAGATATTCAAAACAGAAAGAATGCACTGGAACAGTTGGGAAGAGTTTCATGGAGAAGGAAAAACAGGAGGAAAATCTGGAAGGAAAGGTAGTTTTGGGGAGGAGAGGTGTAGGCGGGGAGGAGGACTCGGGCAACAGCATGGTGTCTCGATGTTACACTTCACGTGATCGGTCTGTGAGTAAACTGCTTTGGCCGGAACAAAGGGGGCCCTTGAGGTGACCAACTGACAGCAAAGGTGTGATGTACAGTCAGCAAGAACCCTTGGGGCATTTAATTCGAGGCCTGACGGTAGAGCAGTGAGGAAGAAAAACCTGTGATGGTCCACACCGAAACTCCTCATCCCCCTGGCGTGAGGAAGTCATGTAGATTAAAACATCCTGCATGGGGAACAGCAAGTGGTGGCTGCAGATCTTTCTGAACTGATGCTTAGAAAAGGAATATCACCAGTGAGGAATGTGCAAATGGGTAGTGCTGACTGAGATTTTAAGGATGTTGCATGAGATTCTCATTGTTTAGGTTGGGTTTCTGCTTTCTTTTGGTGTGCCTCTTGATGGATCACGCCCTCTGCATTTAAAATCAGACAATTCAAAACCAGTGTAGAGACAGACACAAGCACACACAGTTGTGCACTTGCGCAGGTACAAGTGCACACGTGCACACAAATGAACACACACACACACACACACACACACACACACAGCCTCCTTCAGCCTAACTTCTATTTCCTCTCATCTGGCAGCTTTCAGAATAATCTCACCCACCTGTTAAATCAGAGAATGTCAAGTTTAATTTATAACAGTGAGTAGAAACAGGATGCTACAGAGAGCATTTTAATTAAAATCCTTTAATTGGATACATGCTTCTTGTGAAAAGGGAGCTGTGGAGAGAGCCTCTTTGTCGGCACCTTTCACTCCAGTTGCCAGAGATTGTTGCAGGAATGGCCTTGCAATTGGAACCAGCCCTCTGGGGGGTGCGGGGAGGGGGATGGAGGCCGAGGGAGGGAAATTGGGAGAAATAGAAGAAGGACAAAGGGAGCCGATGGCTATGGATTTTGTGCAGAAACATAGCCTTGGTGTTTTCCAGGGGCCGTTCTGCCGAAACCTATTGGTATCCTTTCAAGTTGGTTTCTCCTTAATCCTTTCATCATACTTACGATGGGATAGTCTCCAGGGGAAATCCAAAAATACCTCTGACTTCAGACACTGGCTTAGGAAATCTTGACAGTGTAGGTCAATTGGAGAGTGTGGGAGGTGGACAGATGACAGTGCGGGGTTGGGGGAGGCCCAGCCTTTGCACCTGGGATTCCTTAAGTGACAGCACTTAGCACTATCCAGCCCACACTGCAGGAAAGAAAGTGTTGGACTCAATTAGAGCCCCGTTTAAGGGAGGGGCTGTGTGCTGAAGTGGGGGGCCCAGCCTGGAAACCATCCCGAGCGCTCATGTGGGGTGACAGCATTAGAGCGTGCCAAGAGAGCAGAAATACATGGAAGTATTTTACTGGAAACTCTCAAAGTAGCTGAGAAAAGTGGGAACTGGAAGTAGTTTTAGTGTCAGGTATGTTGCCAAGGAAACAGAAGACCCTAAACTGAGCTCATTAAAGAGAGGGGAGGGTGAAGGGGTTTTTACCTTCTTGGTTTTGTTCAGCTTGCTGTGCCAGAAGGTGATTCAAGAGGGTCTAAATGACACTGATTCTTTCCTGTGAGGTACAAAAACCAGCACTATGACCTCTTGGTGCAGAGAAAAGACATAACCTAGAGGTATTTTTAGGTGTTATTCATCCATTGCTACTGTTGGGCTCCTAGAGGCCCTGGTTGCCAAGGAAACAGTGTACACAGTTTTGTTTACAACTCTTGGTTCCCTCTAGTGGTGTGCTGGTAAATGTTTAGCAACTGGCTTTGGGTGGGAGAGGTCTGACTTGTAGAAATTTCCGACTTCCATGCTGTAAATATTTCCATTATGGCTGATTTCAAGATACTGATGCTTTAATAACCAGTTGGAAAAATTCCTGAAATTAAAATATTGGCTGTTGCAAGCTGTACGAGCTGTTTCTAACACACCACTGGCTCTTTCCTGCCCTTGTTAAGCTTTCCTGTAAGAGGTGTTTATTTCCCTCTTCCAATGACTTTGGGATTGGCTACATGACTTGCTTTGGCCAATGGAATATAAGCAGATGACACGACCCACATTTAAGCAAAGGTTTCAATGTAGTTGTGTGGCTTAGCTCTGTTCTCCCAGCCTGCTTGAGCTTCTGCCCTTCCACTTTGAGAACAGTGAGTCCTAGCCGATTGTTCAGCCTGGATCCCAGCAGGAGAAGACATGTGGAGCCACCTGAGTTGAGCTGTTCTCAGCATAGCCTGGCAGAGCCACAGCCGAACTGCAACCCTCATATGGTATGAATGAATAAATGCATGTTTGTTGTTACCAGGCACTGAGATTTGGGGAACCGAATAATACAGAAATCTCCACCTACTCAATACACACTGAACAACTGTCAGTACATAGTAAACACTATGGAATTATATCTCGGTCGTGTAAAGGAATTAGAGTCTCTCAGTTCTGGAAGAAAACGAAAAGCCCAATTATTTCAGTGATGGGATGATGGTTGAAGTACATCTACAACACGCCTGCCAAATGTTTGTCTGCTTTAGCCCTCCTCTTTGAACATGAAAACCTCTCTAGGGTGGGGATCTTGCAGCCTCTCGAGAATGTCCACACCGTCTATGGCAGTTCTGAATGTTAGAAGATTCTTCCATGTGTGAACCAAAGCCTTTTCCTTTTAGCAGATGTCTAGTAGCCCTAGTTCCACATTGCAAGGTGACATGGAACATTTAATTATTCTTCTATAAAAAATCTCTGCAGATATTTGATGACAATCTCTATTATCCACATTTAGTTTTCTCTCCATGTAAAACTCCTCAAAATTCTGAGGAGGAAAAATATAAACCCAGAATGCTTTACCCAGTAAAAGTATTAGAAGTTTAAGACAAATAAACCTTCCACTTGACACGGAGGATTGTACCATCCTGGCCCGTCCTGCCTGAGCATCTGAAGTATGTTGACATGAATGACTTAGTGGAAGTATGGAGGGATATTGGACTCAGATATAGGCCCAAGAAACTAGAAGCTGAAGTTTTAATACACTTCAGGCAATAGGAGACATAGCTGTAGACCTGTGACAGGGAAGAGCATAAGGCTAGTACTGGGAGAAAAGAGATGAAGAGATTGCCCAGAAAGCAGCATAGATACAGGAAAGGATAGAAAATATGAACACAGATTAAGAAACATGGGGGTCAGAATTAAAAGGATGATATATATTTAATGAGAGTTCTAAAGAGAGGAAATGGCAGGATTAAGGCAATATTCAAAGAAAAGCAATAGCTACAATTTTTTTCAGAATAAAAATTCCAGATGTGAACACCTGTTTGAGGAAGCACAATGATACTTGAGCAAAATCAAGAAAAATAGATTCGTCCCTTGTAGTAAAACTGCGTAACAAAGAGTAAAAGAAACAGTTCAGTGTAACCAGAGACCAAAGAAATTGCCTAAAAGAAAAATTAGATAAAGAAATCAATAGAATAAAGAGCTAAGGGAAAAAATCTGGAAATCCCATCAACCTCAAATTCTAAAGTCTTTTCAAGAGTATTGACCACTCGGTGATCTCACTGAAAGCTCCTGAAGACTGTCTTTCAGAAAGCGAATCGGAAGGAAGGGAAAGCTGTAAGAAGAATAAGGATGCCAGGGATATTGGTAAACATGTAGGCCTCGTACGTCACGTACCCAGGGTCCTGCATTTTTCTGGAGGACAAAGATATGGATTAGCTTTAGATCTTGTTATGTCAAATACACATCTTAAAAATAGAAGGTACCCATCAAAAGAATAGTGATAGAAGGTGTAATGTCCAGACTAGTAGTGAAATTAAAAATGCAAATCCAAGTCATTACATTTTTGGTAAAAGTATAAAAATATTGAGAAGAATACATACCAGCTTTAGGTTATTGGTTGTTTCTGAGAAGGAAGGAAAAGGAACGGAATATCCTGAGATGTGTGTATGGGGGAATTCATCAACCATATTTGCATTATTTATTTAAAAAAATCTGAAGAAAATAAGGCAATGAGTTAATATATTAATTAAGTCTGGAGAATGGATACATTGGTGTCTGTTCTATAATATTATTTTTTTACCTTTGTATGTTTCCACTTTTCACATTTAAAAATTCTAATAATTAGGGGCAAATCCAAATGGCTACAAGCTTATGAAATAATGCTAAAATGTACTAGTAGTCAGTGAAGTACAAAATCAAATAATGATGAGATATTAAGTTTAGACCAGTCAAAAGACAAAAATTTAAAAGAGCTCTACTAAGAAATTGCTGAAAAATATGTGTGGAAAAAGAGTCTTTTCCGATGGAAACATCATGACTACATTGAAAATAAACATAAACGTACATAAACTCCTTTAGCTAGCAATTTCATCACCAAAAATCTATCCTATAGAAATAAAAGGGAACTTCCAGCCAAGATGGAGGCGTAGGTAGACACATTGTGCCTCCTCGCACAAGGACAGCAACAATTTAGAAACAAGATAACAACCAGAACTGACAGAAAACTGAACTGTATGGAAGTCAGACAACCAAGGAGTTAAAATAGACACATTCATCCAGACCAGTAGGAAGGGCAGAGTTGGGCAGCCAGGCAGAGAGTGGTAGTGTCACAAAAAGCAGTGGCACCAGGTGCATAAGGCATCCTAGGCACTCAAGACTGCAGTGGGTGGGCCTGGGTGTGTAGAGGGCGGCTGGCAGACCCTGGGCATGGGGTGGCAATGGACAGACCCAGTGAGGCAGTGATTGTGAAGCGGGGCACTGCCTGCGAGGTGGTTGGCTGGCTGACCGGTGGTCCCAGGGTCCCAGTGCTGGGAAATAGAGCCTCGGGTCACTGATTGAAAATACCTGTGGGGGTTGAGGCACAGGGAGAGACTCTCAGCCTCACAGGAGAGTTTGTTGGAAAGACCCACGGGGTCCTAGAATGTGCACAAGCCCATCCACCTGGGAATTAGCACCAGAAAGGCCCAGTTTGCTTGGGGGAAGCAGTGGAAGGGACTGAAATCCGACAGAGAGTAGAGCAAGCGCCATTGTTCAATCTTGGACCCCATCCCCACATACAGGGTCACAATCAGTGATTGGGTTGCCCCACCCTGGTGAACACCTAAGGCTCCACCCCCACAGTAACAGGTGGGACAAGACCAAAAAAAAAAAAAAAAAAAAAAAAAAAAAAAAAAAAAAAAAAAAAAAAAAAAAAAAAAAAAAAAAAAAAAAAGGCTCAAACAGAAAAACAGATAAAACTCCACAGCAAATACAACTAAGTGACCAAGAGATAGCCAACCTATCAGATGCACAGTTCAAAGCCCTGGTGATCAGGATGCTCACAGAACTGGTTGAATTTGGTCGCAAATTAGATGAAAAAATGAAGGCTATGCTAAGTGAAATGAAGGAAAATGCACAAGGAACCAATAATGATGGGAAGGAAACTGGGACTCAAATCAATGGAGTGGACCAGAAGGAAGAAAGAAACATCCAACCAGAAAAGAATGAAGAAACAAGAATTCAAAAAAAATGAGGAGAGGCTTAGGAACTTCCAGGACATCTTTAAATGTTCCAACATCTGAATTATAGGGGTACCAGAAGGGGAAGAGGAAGAGCAACAAGTGGAAAAGTTATTTGAACAAATAATAAAGGAGAAGTTCCCCAATCTGGCAAAGGAAATAGACTTCCAGGAAGTCCAGGAAGCTCAGAGAGTCCCAAAGAACTTGGACCCAAGGAGGAACACACCAAGGCACATCATAATTACATTGGCCAAGGTAAAAATGAAGGAGAGAATCTTAGAAGCAGCAAGAGATAAGGAGACAGTTATCTACAAAGGAGTTCCCATCAGACTGTCAGCTGATTTCTCAAAAGAGACCTTGCAGGCAAGAAGGGGCTGGAAAGAAATATTCCAAGTCATGAAAGGCAAGGACCTACATCCAAGATGGCTGTATCCAGCAAAGCTTTCATTTAGAATGGAAGGGCAGATAAAGTGCTTCTCAGATAAGGCCAAGTTAAAGGAGTTCATCATCACCAAGCCCTTATTATGTGAAATGTTAAAGGGACTTATACAAGAAAAAGAAGGTAAAAAATATGAACAGTAAAATGACAGTGAAGTCACAATTATCAACAACCACACCTAAAACAAAAACAAAAGCAAAATAAGCAAACAACAAGAACAGGAAAAGAACCACAGAAATGGAGATCACATGGAGGGTTATCAACAGGGGAGTGGGAGGAGGAGAGAGGGGGAAAAGGTACAGAGAATAAGTAGCATAGATGGTAGGTAGAAAATAGACAGGGGAGGGCAAGAATGTTGTGGGAAATGTAGAAGCTAAAGAACTTATGACACATGGACATGAACTAAAGTGGGGACTGTAGGTGAGAGAGGGTGTGCAGAGTAGAGGGGAATGAAGGGGGAAAATGGGACAACTGTAATAGCATAATTAATAAAACATATTAAAAAATAAAATAAATTGAAAAAAGCAAACAACAAAAAAATAAAAATAATAAAAGGTATTTGTTGCCTTTTGTAATGTTAGTATGGGCAAAATACAGAGTCAAAACAAATGGCTATCCTTATAGGTATGATTATATAACTTGTATATTCACACACTGGTATGTATGCAATAAATAAAAAGAGAATAAGTTAAAACTGTATCAGTTTCCTTGGAAATTTTCCATAAAACATTGTTGTGTGAGAAATAAGATCTAGGAAAAATGTTTTTTTAGTATGATCTCACAGTATTTAAAAAAGGAGATAAATGTAAACACGTGCTTTTTGGGTGTGAGCGAGAGAATCGGGTAGAGGTGGGAGAGAGCCGCAAAGGAGAGCCACTTCCCCTGCCCAAATGGGGAGAGCAGAGAACAAAAATCTGTTAATAGTAGCCATTGTGTATGCAAACCACATTTATACATTATATAAAATATATATGTATATATACAATTACCAAATGAAAAGCAGAATTAAAGGATGAAAAGATTAAAGCTGTCTTTAACTCATTTGTCACACGATTATCAGCTGATGCTTCAGTGAGCATTGTGATTTGACCTTTTTTTTTTTAGCCTTTTATCCAGTCACCTTATGCTTCACGTAGGAACTGCTCAACTGTCTTGCCTGCCCACCCCACCCAGCCTGAGCTCACCAGCTCTTTTATCTGGAATATCTTCCTTACCAAGTTGAGTAAATGGCTCTATGTACATTGGAATGAATTGAATTAAATTAATAAAATTTGCAACAGTTGAGAAACTGAATTAAGAGAGGCAACTGAAACAGAAGTCAACCATGAAGCCACTGAGTCTGGAAAGGAACAGGGCATGTTTATTGTAAGTGTCCTATGGAGGCAGTATGTTGGGGGCTCATGGGCGGTAGGGTTGGATAAATTGGGTGAGACAGATTATAAAGGCTCTGGAACGGCTGGTAGAGGAGACTGCACTTCAGAAGTATTAACTGAGAGCTTCTGTATGTTTTTAAGCAGTGGAATAACAGCACCAAAGGAAGAATTTAAGGAAGATTTGTTGTCAGTGGTATCCAAGACAAGGAAGAAAGTGAGTAGTGCTGTTAATTTAGATAGAGACCATGGAAATTTGGCACAGGGGAAGGACAGGAAGGACAATGTGAGTGACCGTATAGGGATGAATGGCAAGACTGTATGACTTTTCTGGATATTATGGATGGAGATCAGGAAGACAAGTAAGTCCACCATGACTTCATTTGAATTCAGTAATTAGGAAGAAGTTGGTGTCACTCAGACATGGTTTAAAGTATTAAGGTATGTATATGCAAATGTATGCTGATTAACTGTGAATAATACAGCTATCACTCCAGTGTGGTATTGATATTGACCATTTTCACAGGACTGTCTTTGATTTCTTTAACCAGAGGTGAATAGTGTAGAATCTGTAATGGGTCCTCCACTTTCAGGTGGTGATTTCACATAATCTAATGAGGTGTTTTCAGGCTTTATTTTGGTTCATGTTGACCTCTGCCCTACTCAAGCCCAATTTTTGGACTGGAGCTGATACACTAATCAAGACCATTTAAAAATTCTTTTCCTCAAAACTGTACAAAGATCAACTTTAAAAAATAGAGTTTTCTAACAAAACATTATGGATTTCATGAATTGCACATCCATGCTCCAGCTATTTATTTTCTTACCAGCCACTATACTGATTTACAGATATTCAAAAATATGGGAGATGTCTTTCTTTCAATGCGGAACTATTTGTTAGCTCAAATGTTATTTTTTACAGAAGTAGGGAGATTATCTATATTTGCCTGGCAAAGTGTTATCTGGAATACTCTGTGCTAATAATTATGTAGTTTTTCCTTATGATACAATCTTGTCAGATGTCCTCCTGGCTTTCCATCAGAAATAAAAGGTTATCCAGTTAGTGTTTTGCAGGGAGCTTTCTGTTAATGATTTAATTTCCAACTGAATTTGATTTTCATCTGTCTAGTGGAAGTCTACATAATTTACACAGGAATCTGAGCAATGTCGAGGGCTGACCTATCAGTGTTGACCAGAAATATACTTGGAGTCAGAATTAACCCTAATTGCTCTTACTGTTGGCTTCTCTCTTTTTACCATGGAGAGCTAGCTTTCAATTTAAAAAAATATCTGGAGGAAAATTCTATGCCTGAAATTCTAAAGCTCAAATATTTGCAGAAGTGGGTAGTTGCTGCCTTGTCCTCTGGAAATTTCACAGTTTCCAGAGAGGTCTTCTTTCCTGAGCTTCTTTTATGGAGAAAGAGCAGTTATTTCTATCGACACACATCGTTATGATCTAATAAACACTTACAGCTGGAGCCATTAGGAAAAGAGTTTTTTAAGGGCAAAATTGAAGGGTTTAATGTTATGATAAAACTTTTAAAAAATAAGAGGTTGTTCACTCAGACTCTGAACAATCACAAGAGAGCTATTTTTACATCCTTCCATGTGTTGAGTTGTGCCATTCCCTTCAAAAGTGGGGATGGATGTCCATATAATCAAAATGTGGAACTTGGGACCAGAGAACCACTTTATTTTCCCCTGAATTACCCATTAGAGGTAAAAGACACATTCTTAGTGTATAAACATGTAGACCTCAGTGTTCATAGACAATCTGATCAAAGTGAGGTGACTCACATGAGGTCATAAACAAGGTGAGGTCCAGCAGGGACCGGTTGTCTATGTTTTTCATCCTATACACCCGCTTCAGATCCATGATCCTTGCAGTATTGTCTTGAGAGGTCCCAGTGGTTGGTCTTCGGTAGCATTTGTGTTTTTTAAAACACAACATTTGAAGTTACTATTCTGAATTTGAGATTTACTTCTGATGTTTAATAAAACCTGAACACCTTACTTGAATCACACCAAATATATACTTTGCATTTTATTGGAATTTTTCTCATGGTATCAGATAAACAGCAGGTCTTCAATCCTTCTGTAGTCCACAGGCTAATGACCAGAATTCTTGAGCCAGACTAAGATGCACATTATATGGCATTTAAATTTAAAAGTTAGTTTTTGTTTTTGTAGGCTTGTCGATTATTATTCTATAGCAATTTCTAAGATATGTCAGTATTTGGGGAAATTTTGAAAACCCACATTGGGCACATCAGATCAAAGATTGAAGACATTGTGGAGAGGCTATCTCACCTATTCTTACCCACTGCAATGTGCCCAATGTGGATACAGACAAAGGGCAGATAATTTTATTTCCAAGGGTCCTCCCAAAAAATGTCACTTACTGGTTGGCCCCCTTGCAGCAAGACTGCTGTATAATCCGTATCACTTCATCAAGTCCTAACGGAACTTAGTCTCCCTCAGATAAAGTTAGTTGCCATTCTCTTCCAGAATAGATATGTTTAGGCAACATCAAAGTAAAGTCAAAAGGGCTGGTCCCCTGAACAGATCTTTTTGAAATCTGGTGCACCGCTGAATCTATTTATGCTGCTTCTCTCCATCTCATTTAGCTTGGTAGGTATGGCCATTAGGAAGAATGTTCCAAGTTTCAAATCCAACAAAGTCTATCTCTTTTAATTGGGGGCTATTAATAGCTGCGTATTTCCATCCCTGGCAATCTCAAAACACTTTAAAATTTTTACTCTGCTCAAATATGAACTCTTATTATTAGAATCATTTTACCTTCCACTACATGTGTCTACATTAGCGGTGGAATGTGGCAGCTGTTTAACCCTGAGAGGCTCCTCTTGAAGACCTGAAGATAAGGAATGAAGATGTGTTCTATATCCTATTCCCTCTATGGTTTCAAGAGATGGAGCTGTAATATACTGCTGCCAGATTGGAATCTGCCCAGCCTTCTAAACTAGTATTACCCAGTCAGTAGCAGTTGAATAAATGCAAGTGATCAAGCCTGTAATCAGGGTTTTGTTGCATACATTGGTAAGGGATGGAGAAGAGAGGATTCCAGCTATCTACATTCACCCTCACTGAGGAACTATGTGGGTCCAGAAGCAACTCAGAGGCAGAATCCCTGCCATCAGCACGTGGTCATGAAGAACAGTGGGGAAAACTCAGGGCTGTGAATACGCAGACAGGGAGAGCTTCATCTGTGTGGAGACCAAGCACTGTGGATGAACTCCAGAGAGCCAAGTCTTATAGCATGTAGATAGAGAAAACCCAATTAGATGGAGATCTTTCCTTAAATTTCATGTGTTGTTTTTGTCTATTCCTTCTTTGTACTTTTCACCCTGTCCCCATTTGAAAGTGATCCATTATTCTAGACAAAAATTTTGAAAATATTAAAAATAAATAACTCTTTACTCACTATCCATAGTTAATTGTTATCAATACTTGGATGAATTTCCTTGTAGAGTTTTATATGTATAGAAGAAAGGAAGGCAGGAGGCAGGAAGGCAGGAGGGGAAGGTGGGCTGCAGTGTCTGTGATCAGTATTGGCACGAAGAAGTAGAACGTGATTGGGGTTGTGTGGGTCATCATCACCACCCACATAAAATGTTTTCTTTAGTGGAGAAGGGGTTCAGGAGTCAGAACACATTGTTGATATAATCTATAACAAATAACTGGAGGATTTTCTCAGTTCTTCAATCCCCCACAACAGACCTGCCTTATGACTTTGTAACTATTTATGTGTCAGAGATTGAGATAAAAACAAGACAAGAATATTTTGAAACTCTGAAATAATGGGGAAACTTTTGTTTAGTCTAACTAAACATCTATATAATTACACAACCATCTGATACATCACTCTTTTATCCTTACTTCTGGTTGGCTTTTTGTGCTTTTGGAAGGAAGAGTGGCGGGAAGTAGATTTTGTGAAGCAGTACCAGTTTAGAGGGCTCCAGTTGAAAGCTAAATTATTTCTGTCTCTTGCATTTAGTGTTCAGCATTTATGTGCCCCCTTTGGTTCTGTTCATCTATCCAAATGGAGTACTTGGTAGATACTTTTGTTTTCACAATTTTACCCACAGTGAATTTGGCTGTAACAATCATAATTAATCAGACAACAGAGATAATGTATTGATGACAGCTCAAGCTAATTATAAAACCTCAGAGATGCCCCTAAGGGTCCTGTTTTATCAGATGCTTATTACACTAAAACGAATCAAGATGTTCACTCATCATTTCAGGTGCTGGTAAATGTGCTAAATGGTGTGGAATTTTATGATCATAAAAGGTCAAATTTCAAGGATTTTATTGTTAAAGGAGATTTCACAGAATCTAAAATGTGAAGTCCAATTATACTGGCTTCATTGACAACCAGACCAGCTTAAAGGTGAACCCTCATTTCCCCAGGCTTTCAAGTCAGAGAGGAGAAAGTCCCCTCGGGTTGCTCTCCCTTCTGCCAGGGTTCAGTTATAACAGAGAATCTTTTCACAAAATGTAGTGAATTTATATTTCAGGAATTTAAAGCATATTTTATTGGCTCATCTGGACACTGGAAAATCTGATATTCTTTCCCAAGTGATTTGGCACATTATTTTGGCACACACTGAGAACTCACACACCTGGCAAACCACCTTGACTTTCCCGACGCTCAGAAGGAGGTCTCCAAATGTAGAAAGATTTTGGATGGCAAGCTATGCTCACTATGCCCAAATCCAAGCGTGAAAACAACCACTGACATTTGGCGAGGGGGCTGAGGACCAGAGGCGGAAGAGAAAAGTAAAGACACAGAGGCTCAAGTGAGGAAAGAAAATGAGATATGGATACACTCGTTTGGTCCACGTTTCATAAACTCAAGACTTAATGAGTTTATGCTTGATTTCGTTAATGTTCACTCTCAGTCGTCACCTTGTGACTAACTTGAAATCTGGTTTCTTGTAAAGCTTGGGGTAATACAGGTCTAATTTTCTAATATTAAATAATATCCCAAACCAATGTTGACTCTGCTGGGATCAAAATTCTGCAAGCACAAGTGAGATCTGTGACTTGTAAGTTATAGCTGTCTCTACTAGCTGTGACTCAGTTATGGGATTCACAACAGCCAGGGTGTTCTGGGAGTGTGCGGAGCTCTCAGGCACACAGACCCAATATAATAAAGCAGTATCCAAGGACATCATCACCCATGCTCCAAAATGACAGTTCTTTATGACATGTGGAGAGCGTCCAGTACAGAGCCTGGCACATAGTGAAGACTCAGTGATGTTGGTTTTCCTATAATCATCATCACTGAAGTGGAATTCAGCACTAGGAGTAACTTGGCATTTTGGCACTAGGAATACACTTTTTTTAAAACCAGATTTTGATTGCTAAACTGCAATTCTTGGAGGTTCTGTGAAGATACGTCTTTGTATCAATATGGATAATAGCACTGAGAAGTCACTCAAGTATTTAGTGAAAGAATGAATGAGCTAATATGTGACTATATGAATGATTGAAATCAGGCTTTGAGTGGAGGAATAAAACAAGTAGGTGGTGTTTTCCTGGACTGTAGTTTCTCTTGGACATGGGTAATTTTGCTCTGTACTTGGAGATAAAAAAAGTTTCTGTCTTATCCGTGGGGGTCGGTAAGAACGAGAAGGAGGCTGAGAAGGGAGAAGGGATTGTATCTGGGTGCCTGGAAACCAGGACCAGCTGGTAGGAGTATGGAAGAAAATGTAAATATCTAGATAAATCTTGGGTGTAGAGCTGGATTCTAGGGTTTGGAGAAATAGGATTTTCATAGAGTTTGTGAGGAAGCAGTTCACAGTTAAGGGAGAGTCCTAAGACATGTCATCAACCCATTGACTTATTTATTATTCATCCACCTTCGTTCATTTCATAAATATTTTTTGAGCTTTTACCATATGTTACATTTTTCATTACTTACCACGATACAACAGTGAAAAAGTCAGACATAGTTCTTTAAAGGCTAGTTTAAGGGAAAAGGCAAAAGGGACATCATTTTGAATTCTGTTCCCATGTCAAATTCTATATTCCATAGTCTCTGGCCAGAGACAAATACTTCCCAGATGGTGTCCCCTTCCCTCTGCTGAGGAGAGCAGTCTGGGCTGGCACTCTAATGAAGATATTTTGAGGAGGTATGTGTAGAATTTCTAATTGTATAAATGGATTTTCCTCTAAATCAGGGGTGTCCAACCTTTTGGCAGCTCTGGGCCGCACTGGAAGAAGAAGAGTTGTCTTGGGCCACACATTAAATACATTGTGACACATAATCACAAAAATATCTCATAACGTTTTAAGTAAATTTACGATGTTGTGTTGGGCTGCATTCATAGTCATCTTGGGACAATATGTGGCCTGTGGGCCTCCGGTTGGACACCCCTGCAAATTCAAAATATAAAACATTTAGTTGTGTGGTGTTGTATGTGAGCGAGGTAGTAGGTCCATGAGAGTACTCACTGGTAATGAGAAAAATGATGTCTTGTGGCCATGGCTACCAAGGAGAGAAGAGATGGAAGCAATTTTTCTAGAAAAAGGAAAGAACGTGGTAGCATAGTTGGTTCTGGCAGGAAAAAGGGAGACATAGCAAAGGAATTAGGTATTACAATATCCACATTTTTGAAAATTATAGTTTGTGAGCTATATATCTTAAATCATAATTAATCCAAACAGGGATTATTGCCTTGGAATGGTTTTCTGGTATTTGGGAATGATCTGAGCAATATTCGGCACAACCAAATTGCAGAGCCTTGGAAGAAGCATTTGGACACCCCACCATGCTCCTTGAAGCTCGCTTTTGGGGGATTAGACCTAAAAACACTCTTTACACGTTCACCTCTTAGTCATGTATGGCAATACAAGCCAAGGCTGGTACACTTTCTTTCTGCCCATTTGGGACTATTCCACGTGGTGAAAAGGGCCAGTGGAAGCGTGGCAGCAGCAAATTATTTCTGGTCCAAGTGTGGTTTTACGACTGCATCTCTCCAGAGCTCCATGCTGTCTCCTTTATCTCTGTCCTTCTCCTGGACAAGTGCTCATGTGAGAGCTGGTGAAGGTCTAACACAGCAGAGCAGCATGCATGGAGAGACCATTTAGCAAAAGGCAAAAATAAGTTGTAGTCTGTAAAAAAATCACATTTCTTCCAATTACTAGTTCCTAACTGCACTCTATTTTGGGACCCATTACTATTCTTTGGCTACCATATCTTACTTTCTGTAATTCTCTTTTTGAACTGCTGTGGGATAAGTATGGGTCCTGGAAAAAGAGTGATGTCAGTGATTTGACTTCCACTTCCCTGGAAGCCTCTCCCATACTTTTCAGTAGACTCTTTCCATTTTCTATTTGTTGCCCAACCTATATGAAAGTTTCTTCTCAGGAAAAAAATCTGTCACCAATCATTCACACCTTGATGCAAATTTAGTCCAGTATGTTACTTCTCCCTGGGGTATATGCACTTTAAGATTTTTCCCTCTAAATACGCAGAAGCATGTTGCCTGTTTCTAGAGGAATTTAAGCTCTATTCACCAAGCAGTAGGACTGGTGTTTTACTAGGTATAAGCCCTCCTTAAGGTCCCTGATATTCCACCAGGCAGTTCTTTTGTATAAGACAGGCTCTTACCATAAACTATACTTGAGTTTCCATCTTGGATACATCCCAAAAGCCTGAACTCACCCTGATTTAGGCTCCATGGAAACTAAGGAGGCCAGTATGTATCTCTGTAATGAGACAGAGGGTCCTGGAGAGAAGGATCTATAGAAAACTGGTTGGGTGTGGCCCATTTCTTTGTTTATATGGTAGCCAGCTTCTAGAGTGTCCTCCAATGACACCTGCCTCCTGGAACTCACTCACACTCTGTGTAGTGTCCTCCCACTTTGGATCAGAGCTGCCTCTGTGTGACTGACAGAATGTGGTGGAAATGGAGGTCCAGAACTCCTGAGGCTAAGAAACAAAAGGCATTGCAGCTTCTACCTTAGTGTCAAGGTGTCTTAATCTCTCACTCTGGGGAAAGCTTTTTGCCATACTGTGTGATGCACTCAAGCAGCTCCATGGACATATTCACGTGAAGAGAATCTGAGGTGCCCACCCCCAGCTTGAACTAACTTGACAACCATGTGATTAAACTGCTTAGGAAGTGGCTCCAGCTCCAGTCAAGCCCTCAGATGACTGCAGCCCTAGCTGACATTTGACAGCAATTGCATGAGAGGCCCTAGGTAAAAACTTTAAGCTGAGTCCTTTTCAAATTCTTGACCCACAAAAATCATGAAAGATGATAAATTATTGTTGTGTTAAACCATTAAGTTTTGGGGTAATCTTTATTTAGCATAATTTCTTAGCCTTCCAACACTTGTCACCTACCCTGATGTCTTGATATGAAATACAGCACACTTGCTCCCAAGTGAGTTACTTTTTTCCACCCCTGTGGAATAGGGTGATTCATTTGATGGTAATTTGGCCAGATGAAATTTCTTTTTTAAATATGTTTATTGATTATGTAATTATGGTTGTCCCATTTTCCCCTCTTCACTCCCCTCTGTCCTGCACACCCCCTCCTGCCTACATTCCCCTCCTTTAGTTCATGTCCTTGGGTTCTACATATGAGTTTTTTGGCTTCTACATTTACTGTACTATTCTTACCCTTCCCCTGCCTGTTTTCTACCTATCATTTATGCTACTTATTCTCTGTACCTTTTTCCCCTCTCTCCCCCTCCCACACCCCTGTTGATAACCCTCCATGTGATCTCCATTTCTGTGGTTCTGTTCCTGTTCTTGTTGTTTGCTTAGCTTGCTTCTGTTTTTGTTTTAGGTGTGGTTGTTAATAACTGTGAGTTTGTGGTCATTTTACTGTTCATATTTTTATCTTCTTTTTCCTAGATAAGTCCCTTTAACATTTCATATAATAAGGGCTTGGTGATTATCTGAGAAACACTTTATCTGCCCTTCCATTCTAAATGAAAGCTTTGCTGGATAGAGTAATCTTGGATATAGGTCCTTGCCTTTCATGACTTGGAATACTTCTTTCCAGCCCCTTCTTGCCTGCAAGGTCTCTTTTGAGAAATCAGCTGACAGTCTGATGGGAACTCCTTTGTAGATAACTGTCTCGTTTTCTCTTGCTGCTTCTAAGATTCTCTCCTTATTTTTAATCTTGGGTAATGTAATTATGATGTGCCTTGGTGTGTTCCTCCTTGGGTCCAAGTTCTTTGGGACTCTCTGAGCTTCTTGGACTTCCTGGAAGTCTATTTCCTTTGCCTGATTGGGGAAATTCTCCTTCATTATTTTTTCAAATAAGTTTTCAATTTGTTGATCTTCCTCTTCTTTTTCTGGCATGCTTATGATTTGGATGTTGGAATGTTTAAAGTTGTCCAGGGGGTTCCTAAGCCTCTCCTCATTTTTTTGAATTGTTATTTCTTTATTCTGTTCTGGTTGAGTGTTTATTTCTTCCTTCTGCTCAAAACCTTTGATCTGAGTCCTGGTTTTCTTCCCTTCACTGTTGGTTCCCTGTACATTTTCCTTTATTTCACTTTTCATAGCTTTTCCTTTTTCCTCCATTTTGCAACCGTCCTCAACCATTTCTGTGAGCATCCTGATTACCAGTGTTTTGAATTCTGCATCTGATAGGTTGGCTATCTCTTCATTGCTTAATTGTAGTTTTTCTGGAGGTTTGATCTGGTCTTTCATTTGGGACATATATATATATTTTTTTTTTTTTGTCTCAGCACACCTGTTACATAGTAAGGGGTAGAGCCTTAGGTATTCACCAGAGTGGGGCAAACCACATCACTGTGTTGTGTGGTGGGGAGGGGTCCAAGAGAGAACAATGCCACATGCTCAGCTCTCAGCCAGCTTTCAGTTACTTCCTCTGCTACCCATAAGCAAATTGGGCCCTTCTGGTGTGATTCCCAGAATGTGGTTTTGTGTACATTCTAGGACCCTGTGGGTTTCTCCAACAAATACTCCTGTGAGGCTGGGAGTATCTCCTGCTGCCTCAGCCCCCACAGGTTTTGTCAGTCAGAGGTTTTGAGACTTCCACCCATGATGGAGGCATAGGTAGATACACTTTACTTCCTCACACAACCAAAAGAAGGACAACAAATTTAAAATAAAAAAAAAATAACCAGAACAGCCAGAAAATCAAACCATATGGAAGTCTGACAACCAAGGAGTTAAAGAAGAAACATTCATCCAGACTGGTAGGAGCGGCAGAGATGGGCAGCTGGGGCTGAGAGGACTCCTGAGGTGGTGGCGGGAGGAATAGGTCCTGCGGCGGCTAGTGGAGTGGGTGGTCCCACATTTGCGTGTGGATAAATGAGAGGAACAACTGGGGAGCGAGACAGATTGCGAAACCCAGGTCTCCAGTGTGGGGAAATACTTGGGAATTTTTATCTGCCTTTCAGAATTTGGGAAGATTCTACTATTGTTAGCTTTTATATTTCTGTTTCTCTAGTGACTAGGGTTTATTTTGACCAAATTGTTGTTGAACCACTCTATTTCAACAAAATTGCTTTCAGCCAAATTGTTTTTGGTGAAATCATTGTGTGGTAATATTTTAAAAATATCTTCCCTGCTATTGATCTATAAAACATTAAAAAACACATTCTATAAATTCACATAAAACTTAAAACCTTTACATTTGAATGAATTAATGAAAGGGAATATAATAGGCAGCCTCTGAGATGATCTTATTAATCCCTTGTATGAATTCATGTCCTTGTGTAATTCCTTGAATGTGGCCTGGACTAATTGATCTATTTCTACTGAATAGAATATGACAGAAGTGTTGAAATATACTTGTAAGTTACATCCTTCTTTTATAACCTTTTAAAGTCTTATAAAATTAGGTTAGAAAAAAGACCCATGGCTTCCATTTTGGGAATATTCTTTGGCTGTTGTTCCGATGGCTCACCCTAGGAAAAGCCAGCTGCCGTGTTATGAGACATCCCTGGGGAAAGAATTCAAAATAAAAATCATATAAAAAGTAGGCTGGGATTGGAGAGAAGACTCAGTAGCTAGACTATTAATTGCTCTTCTGTTTAATAACCACCTAATCACACCAGGTCTTCCTAAGGCCAGGCCTTCCTGAGGACAGGTGGGCAATTTTTGCATTTGCTGAATTCCATCCTGAACAGGGGCTGTCACCGAGTTAGCAGACACTGGGCCTAGTATAATCCTTGGTAGGAGGGATTGTGCCCTGTTAACAATCCCATGAATGAAAGCAGAGTCCCCAGAGCCAAGCTTTCAGATGAGACCACAGCCCTGGCCTGTGAGTGCAACCTCATGGGAGAATTTAAGCCAGACATATTCATTTAAGCCAGACCTAGATTTCTGACCCAAACAAACTGCAAAATAAAAATGTTCATTTTTTTAATACTCTAAATTTTAGAGTAATCTGTTATACAGTAATATAAAACTAATATAGGGGCCCAGAGAGTCAAATTCTCAATAATGACCTGAAAGATTTGCACTCTGCTTTATACTCTCTGTAAAGTCAAGACTTATACCTGACCTCGTCTGATAATTCAGCAAATTGGCTTGCTAGGGTTCAATACCAATTATTCCTTACTTCTTCCTTCTCCTTCCCTGAGCTAGTCGCACCTTAATATAACATCTGCATCCTGCTACAAACCCATCTTTTCTCCCTCCATCCCCTACCTCCTTTCTTGTTTTTTTTTTTTTTTCCCCAGAGTAGAGCAGGGATAAAGTGATTTGAGTTAAAATGAGACATTAATGCCCCTGAACAGATGCACTTGGGAGTAATGTGACAGAATGTCCAGGAGAATGTGCTGGGGCCAGACTGTGGCTGATGGTCACCCAACATGGCATGCAGAAGCTGGTGGGGCTGCGGGGTAGGGACCCAGGTGACAGCTGTTGTTTTTATGGCCTGGCTTTGATGACAATTTAGGAAGGGTCTGTTCTGCTCTTTTGGGGAGGGCAGGATTTAGGTTTATCCTTAGAATATAAAATCCTTCTGATTAGCTAAGTTGAGAATGGTTCTCTTGCTTTCTCCAGAGTCACCTCTGCTCTTCACTCCTTGGGTCAAGGGCAGCAGTGGTTGCTAAGTGAACAACGTTTATACTTCTTCCACTGACTAAATCTTGAAGGAGGGGAAAATGCCTTCTCAGCCAATACGCCCAGGTTTCCTTTGCAAACGTCAGTATACTTCCATTTGCAGTTATTGCAAAAGTAAAAGGACCACTCAACAGTAGTTGACAGGGATATTCAAAAGACACCTACAACACAGAAACTCAGAAGGGCAGAGTTTATTAATGACACTGATACCCCTTGGTGGCAACTTAATCTCTAATCCATGCCCTTACAACAGAGAAGCTCCTATTAAGGGATTACAGCAAGGATCAGTGAGATGGAAATTAATAAAAGTAAAACGGCTAACGACTGATCAGGTATCTCTCGCTGGACCAGCATCCCAAGGACACTGTGTACAGAAGTAATCTTCTTAAGAAGGCGGACTTTTCACTTTCTCTGAATGCAGAGCTGTATCAAACTCTTATGAATATATCATAGGGCAGTGATGTTGCAGAACTGGTTTTATGAGGTCAGTGTATTTCCCCCTCAGAACACTGCGCAGCCTCAGGCCTTTTGCATTCAGTAGGCCAATCAGAATCTGTCTGATTGAAAGACTGTCTTATAGGCTAAAGCAGGCAAGGGGTCTGTCTTTGCACACGAGATAGCTTCTGACTTAGTATGTATTAATAGTTACTCTCCAGTTCTACCACCTGACCTATATGATGAGCACTGAGAACAAAATAGGCTGGAAGGGTGAGGCCAGCATCAAAGAGAGCAAGAAGCCAAGAAAAGGGGCACACAGCAAGACCGAAGTCCCAGAAAGCCGCATTCTCTCCTGCTTTCTCCTCAGCTTCCTTTGAAGGGAAATTTCCCCTTAATACTTCCCTCTGAGTTCACAGTGAAATAAAAGACACTGACCCCAAGCCCTGTGAGCTCTTTCCTATTTCAGTTCCTATCAAGGAGGAACTCGATAAAAAGATGATACAGAAAGCAGGTGGTAACAGGAGAGAAGACTGGGTAGTTGGACTAGCACTTATTTTCCTGTTTCAGTAACAAAAAACTCCCCAAACCACGAGGCCAGGTGAACAGCCTTGGCATTGGCTGGGTCCTGACCCGCACAGGAGTTCTCTCGGAGTTAGCGGGCACTGGGCCTGGCAGAATGTTTGGTGTGAGGGGCAGATTAAAATACGGGGCTCCTGTTCAAAGGCCCCCTGTGTCTTTGCCAGGAAAAAACTACCCTGACACAAGGGGCACACAAAAATAATTGTCTCTGTGTAGAGCAGCATTCTCAGATTTGCCATTAAACAGGATGATAAGATCTTTTAATTACATTTTTTTAAGGTTGACAAAAATGATGAGTCCTGACTAGGCTGTGATTGGTGCTGAAGAAAATAATCAAGCGAACAATCAAATGGACAAAAAAGCAAAGCAAATGGAAGTAGTATTGTGGCATTAAAATTAAAGAACTTTTTTAGAGGCAAAAGGCCTGTATTCTACCTCTGAACTGTACAATAGAAATAAATTTTAAGACACAAATGTTTTTTTAAAATTTCTATTAGCTACATTAAACAAATAAACAGGTTAAGTTCATTTTAACAATATATTTTATTTAACCTAATATAATAAAAATGTAACATTTCAGCATGTAATCAATAAAAAAATTATCAAGATGTTTTATGTTTTCCTACCTTTAGTCTTTGAAATCCACCGTGTACTTTATACTATGGCACATCTCAGTTTGGACTAGCCACACTTCAACTACTCAACAGCAACATGTGGCCAGTGGCTACCACATTGGGCAATGCAGTTCCAGACCAGCCTGGCCAGCTACATACTCACTCACATGCTATATGACCTTGGCTAACCCACCTGCTCTTCTATGGCATTTTCACATCTGTGAAAGAAGAGGACTGATCTGTACCACACTCTCTAACTTTCTTGCACACAGTCTTACACAAAAGAGCAGTATCTGTAAGAAATACTATGAATGGAAAAGGTTTAAGCCATGATTGTTGGACAGAAAATTGCTTCTTTACTACTTGTTCATGAATTCCACAATTTTTAGAGTCCCTTTCAGATCTAGCATTCTCTTTAATGACTGGTCACACTTTAGGTTTGCCCACATTTTTCCAACATTAACCACACATCAAATCTTGATCATATCTTTTGCAATCCTTATACCAGTTGGTTCTGAGAGAGAGGATAAAAAGCAAGGAGGGAAATAGGAAGGAGAAAACAAAAGTTGAAGAAGAAAGCAGAAAGGAGGGGAGAAAAAGCAGAAAACCTGGGAGAGAAGAAAGCAGTTTACACTTGCTTAGATATGGAGCCATGTTAATGCCACAAGAAGAAAGGAGGGTCCTACTCTACCTCATCCCGATCTTATGATGCTTTCATGATCCTAATCTACTGAGGACCACACAACTGAAGCCTGTGTTTGCTGAAAGAGACACCCTCCGTAGACAGTCACTTCTGCTGCCATTCTTTTGAGTTAGTCAACAGACATATCCTGCTCTTTTGTTATAAGCCAGACACTGTGCAGATGCTGGTGCTATGCAGACATTAGTAAGGTGTCAGTCTACACAGACTATGCCATCCCATCCCATCCCATCCCATCCCATCCCATCCCATCCCATCCATCCCATCCCATCCCATCCCATCCCATCCCATCCCATCCCATCCCATCTTCGTTGAGAATGGCACCACTGAGTGTTTCCACTTGGGTGAATGTTGCAGTTATGACTGCAAGACCAGAAAGCAGTTTGCTGAACCAGAACTAGGACTCATAATCACAGAGTCCCATGGAGACTGTTAGTGTTCTCTGCCATCCCTGTGCTCCTTGGCATTGCCCAACTTCTCTGTCAGTGAGTTGGCATGTGACTAGTGTCGCCTATGGACTGTGAGAAATGAGGCTTGTTACTTCAGAGCTAGATGGTGAGTGTTTGATAGGCTTTTCCATATTCCTTCCCCCCTCCATCTGATCATTGAACAATGCCTGGCCACAAAAGAGAGGCAGCCTGGGTCCCTGAGTTATGCTTAAATGAGAGCCATCTGACCTGTATTGGAGTGTGACATCAGTAAGAAATAAGTCTTAGTTGTATGAAAGCACCAGCAGTTGGGTTTTTTGTTTGTTTGTTAGTTTTTACAGTTGCTGGTGTTATTGGCCTGGTGGACACAGTGACCCATGGCTGGTTAGTTTGTTCCTTTCTAAGGGACATACTGAGCTTGGGTGGTAACCTGAGAATGACCATGGAAGCCCAGGGCATTTACTTTATTGCCCCTGCATTGAGTATTGTTAATAGATCCCAGCCAATACCTATAGCAAATGTTTTCTGCATTGGTGATCATGCCTTCCAGCCTTTCTAAGTGAACACAAGAGCTGTATTCACAGGCAAACAATCTTAGAGCCAGAATCCATATTTGAGGAGACGCTTCCATCAAGAGGAAATGGGGTTTTTCCACTGGATCATAGCAAGGGAAAGTTCACATTTTTTTAAAATACAAATAAAACATATATCTTACACTTTTATTGTTCTTAATACTTTTCAAAGTGTATTTCTATTTACCATCTGAATTGACTCTCACTAGTATCTGTGCAAAAAGCATGACAGGTGTTCTCAATTTTAAGAGCTGGAGAAATTGAGGCTTGAAGATGATAAAGGATTTTTCTAGGTCATACTGAGCACGGGACAGCAGGGATCAGAAAGAAAAGTATCTCAATTAGTAGTTGGCCCCTTACCTTTAAGCAGCATGCTTATTATGCCAATTAGGGTTTTCAGCAGTATATGTAAAATTATGTACCAACAATACCATTTAAACTTCAAATACAAATTATTTGTACTATTGAACTATATCATGTATGTATTAATGAAAGCTTAAACTTCATTTATTGAGTAAATTTCAGCTTTCCACAGAGCTTTCATATTTATTACCTTGCTTAATCCCTGTGAAAACTCTGCAAGCAAGGTGGCAAAGTTATCACACCCACTTCACAGCCAAGGAGACTGAAGCCGGAGAAGTTAAAGCCATGTCCAAGGACTGAAATCTGTGTCTTTTAATTTCAAACTTAAACCTCCTTTCCCTCTGACATGTGCCTCAAGACATATAATAAGAGAACATCAGTTATATGTATAACAAAAAAAATTTAAATACCTAATGAAATGAAATTAATTCCCTCAGTGAACTTTGCTGAATACCCACCAAGTGCCTGGTATGTTCCACACCCTCTTGAATCTTGAGTGCTGGGTAGAGCTGAGCTTGGCCTGTCTTGTACCATCTGCCAGTTTGTGGCAGGTGATTCTGCCTTAGGAGGTGCCAGCTCTCCGTGAGGAGGTAATTGAAAGCCCATTTAGTTCAGGACCCATAGACCTTCCCTTGAAGGATGGAGAGCTGCTTCTCCCGTGAAGATGCGGAAGGACCTGTGGCTTTAGGTAACATGCTCAGGGAACACTAGTTAGTAGCCTTCCAAGTGATGGGCAGTGGATGATTTTAAAGCTCCAGTTGTCCAGGGAGGGAGGAGAGCGTGCACACTCCCCAAGATGCTGCAGCCTGGTGCCTCTTGGCTTTCTGCACATGGTACCTCCGTCTGCAGAGACACCGACAGCACTGCTTTAAGGCTGCCCTTTCACCTTAACATTTACCTATCTTACTGCTCATTCCAAAGTGCCCAAATTAACAATGTTCAGTCACTCAGGAAATACTAAATATATGCTATGCTGTACAAACACATAGAAGTGTGCAAACGAGCTAGTATTTGTTTTTTACAGGAACTTTCTAGAAACTCTTCTAGTAACACTTTTACCATAGGAAAAACTCAATATTAGGAATATGACCATCGAATTATTCATTCATTCAATGGTTTTTGTAATGAGTGCTGATCGTGTGGCAGGTACTCAGCTGACCACTGGGCATAGAGGTGGGAGTGAATGTTGACAGCATTTCTGAGAATGAGGTTCATGTTTTGGGAGAAGCAAACCTTTTTGTATGTTATGAGTCCTACCTTACAAAAAGTCATCTATTCTGCCTTAGTGCAGGGCAGTCCTGCATATAAGCGTGGGAGTTAGTGGCTTAGAAATCTGTTTTGCCTTTGCAGAACAAAATAAGTGCTTATTGATTCACTGACCAAAACCTCACAGTTAGTTATATGGAGTCACATTAATCAAGTGCTTTAGTTTCTGTTCCATCTCTACGCAGTTCAAGATAAAACAGACGGGGAGAGTAAGTCAAGGATGTTTGGGACCATAAGACACCGTTGGAAAGGACATCTCAAGTGAGCAAAGTCTCATCCAACTTTGTTCTCTTTCCCTAAATCAACTGGATGAGTTCCTTAACCCTCTCAAAGCCCCAGATTTCCAAGGTGATGAGCCTGAAGGTACGTCTGCTCTTCGTAGAATCTTGTTGGTTATGTTCTGCAGGGAAGGGGGCAGTCACTTGCCAGCAGCAATTTTTCATCATTTCCTCCCGGCGTGCAGCTCCGAGGCCTGCAGAAAGCTGTGCGTGACCCAGGCTTTTCTGTAAGTCAGCTAATGATCACCCAATCCACTGGAGAAAATTGATTGTGTCAAAGCTCATGAAGAGCTGCAGGCTGATCAATGTCTCACTGAAGTCAAGTTTCACATGGAAGTGCCCAAAGCTGGAATTAAATGTCAGGTACAATTTAGCACTGATGCCCCAGCAGAGCCTTTGGAGAGGGCTCATTCTGCACGTCAGATTAACCCCCCCACCCCATGGCGGGCTCCCCTGGCTAAGCGATCAGGACCTGGCAAGCTGCCACACCACAAGTCTCTCACTAAGATCTGCAAAAGTGGGAACTTGGTGCTCAGGCTGCTCTGTGGCCATGCATCCTGTCAAGGCTCGAAGGGAAATGTCTTGGGAAAGAAAGGAGAGAGGTGTTGGGTGTCAGGCCTGATTTAAACGAGGCCGTGGCAGTGAGTGGGGAGTCAGAAACGGCAACTTTCTGGAAAGAATCCTGTCAGAAAGGGAGGAAAGCTGAAGGGGAGCTGGAGGAGGCTGCTTCGTGCCATGTTGTGACCAGGCTTCAGGTCCTTTGTGATTTAGTTCTGCTTCACTTCTTGCATTAAAGCCCATGAGTGTTCTTCACTGCCTTCCACTCTAGTCAACGCAGTGGTTTGCTCAGTCAAAGCCACATTCCACCTGGTATTCTTGCTTTCTTTTTCCTCTTTCCACCTTTCTTCACATATCAAATCCTAACATCCTTCCATGCCCTTCCCTTCATATCTTCCATTGATTCCTCCAGCGTTAAGGAGTTTCTCATCTGAAATTATACAGAAACTAACTCTGTTAATCTTTTGCCATTTTAATTTTCATTTTGCACTATAGCTATTTATTTATTTATGCCTTTTATGTTCTCTGTCAGGTCAAAGATGATTTGAGGATAGGATCCAGGTCTGATTTATTCCCCTGTTCCCCAGATTTCTACACAATATTTCAATTACTTCTAAGATATAAATAATATATTTTAATAATGGGTTTATAATGTTGAATTTGTAAATATTTCTTGTATCATTCTCCAGTAGTGTCCTATCTTAGTTTGGGCTGTTATAACCAGTACCATGGACTGGGTGGCTTATAAACAAAAGATGTTTATTTCTCACTGTTTGGAGGCTAGAAGGCCAGGGTCACAGTCCTGGTGTGGTCGGGTTCTGGTGAGGGCCACCTTCTAGGGTGCAAATAGCTGACTTCTTCTATCCTCATATGGTAGAAAAAGAGTGAGCTAGCTTTCTGACCCCTTCTTGTAAGGACACAAACTTCATTCTAATTATCTCCCAAAGGTTCCCCCTTCAAATATCATTTAATGGGGTTAGGGTTCGAATTTCTGGGGGATACATTCAGTCCATTGCCAAGCCAGAATGCTGAGTTGCAGCATTCTGAAAGCATCTGACCTATCAAGCCGAAGAAGCATTTTTCTCCACCGCTATGGCCACTATCTGGTTTCTAAATGAGAGACTTTGCTCTTTTTGATTAGTTGGGAATGAGGTGAGACTGCCCATTATCACAAGGTCTATTAAGAATCAATCTTGCATCTAATACATTCACAATATACCTTTCAGCTTCTTCTGGGGTCATGTTCAGTTTCTCTACCAACATAGTTAATGCTGATACACTGCTGAATGTAACCAAAGGTCTCAAATATGAGAGAAGTAGCATTTTCAAGGGAATCCTCAAAATCAGTCGCCAAGGAGAAGTTGTCTACAAGTACCTGCTCACATCTCCCCAGCCCTATCAAACTATTCAACAAACTGAAATTGGGTCTTTATACGTGAAAGATTCTTACTGAGTAATTTTGACTAGGTCTTTTAGCACCTGTTTGCATTTTCCAACATCTTTGCTCTGACTGCTATAGTCACACAGTGGTGAATATGTGCACACATGGTCTGAATTGTTTTAAGGTACTATGGCTGCTAAAAGAAAAGATTAATATGCTATTAACTGCCTTTGGCTGATTGAAGAGAACAAAGAGACCAGTGAGGGAGCCATGTTCCCTGCTGACGACACTGGAGTGGAGCATGACAGCATTTTTATCCTTGGTCTCTTTTCATCATGTAAGGCCTTCCATGGCCACAGTAGGATTTCAGAGGCCCCTTTTCCTCGGAGTGAACTCACAGAGCACTTCTGCCTCTTAGTGACACAATCTCTAAAAACAAAGATATCCCGCTGCTCCTGAGTAATTGCCACACTCATATTGGAATTTTTATACCCGAGATGCTTTCTAACTATTTCTGCTTAAAAACCTATTCATCAGCTAGGTAGACAAAGAGTATCCAGCCACCTCCAGTTGACGGCATTTACCTCGAAGTGTTTTGATTGCCAAACATCTTCACAACTGGTTTTATTTCTGCTTGAAGCTGTTTCAAATATGGTTTTCCCCCATCTCAAAGCATGAAGAGAACATCAGAATAAAGGTTTCTGTAAACCTCTGTAGCAGAGTTTACCATGTTATCATCATGAATGAGATCTGATTTCTCTCATAATGCTTATTTTTCATTATATATCTTTCTCATGAAAAGAAACTCAATCAGTACAAAGTCTAGACCCCAATTTAAATAACGTGTGATGGGAGAAGTCAGGTCCTGCTTTGTCATCTTGCCAAAAGAACAAATGGCCTGACTTATTTTTATATTTAGTACTTTGTGCAACCCCTTACTCAGAAGTGGTGTTCAATCAATGTTTGATTGATGCTTGAATGATGAATGATTGTAAATTTCCAAAGATCTATTCCCCAACATATGGAATCAGTCATGTCTTCGCCAGGACTAGGTTGGCCCAAATATGAAGATGTTGCTGCAGCTCAGTAAAGGCAACACCTTGCCCCCATCCCACACAAACACCTCATTCATAAGAAGCAGACACAGCAGAAAAAAGTCCCCTCTGGAAGGAGGAGCTGCTGGAGTAGCATAGCTATATTTGTTCCTAGTTAGTGGTTCACATACATTCAACAGCACAGAAGAGTCAGTACAAGCTGATTTTTCTGGCATTAATCAGTATAAACTATTTGCATTTGAGTTAGATTATTGTTAGATTAAAACTTTGAACAATGAAAGAAAAGGAAGAAGAGATGGAAAATAAAATGAAAGACAAGCAGATGAAAGAAAAGACTACATGGGACTAACAGTCACACAAAATACTGAAGTTGAGATTTGGGCTTGCTGTGTGGCCTCAGGCAGATTCGGTGGCCTCAGGCAGATTCGGTAGCCTCCCGGAAGCGCTTTCTTTTTTTACAAATGGGCAATAATAACCTCCTGCTAAGCTTTTTGTGAAGGTTAACTTAGCTAATGTAAAAGGTCTAGCCAGTGCTTGGCCCCTGATATACATCCTCAAAAGTGGTAGTAATGTGTTCAAGAAGTGGTTTTTGGATATGATTATACATGCATGTTCCTGGCCATTTATTTTTCAATTCTAAGAAGAATACAATTTTTAGTAATTTCATGAGCAAACTTTCATGATGTTAGACATAGGCAATGGCTAATTTATGTGAATGAACCCGAGAAAGGATTTTCATTGCACATAACAACAATAAACATTTATTTGTACTTACTGGGTATTTCCAGGGATATGTCTAAGTATTTACATGAATAATCTTATTTAACCTTTTACTGTGACACCAAGAGGTAGGTGCTATTATTACTAATCCAATCTTCCAGCTAAGGAAAGTGAAATTGAGAGCTACATTACTTGTTTGAGTCAGCAAGTAGGTCTGGAAAGGAGATACAAAGATTTCTAACCACAATGCCTGATCTCTTATAAAAGAAACTCAACTTAAGCTTTCTAGGCTTAAAATTAAGACTCTTACATTTGCACGGTGCATGACAGTTTACAAAGTAACTTAATATAATTCTTATTTGGTCCTTCCAGCAACCATTTTAGAGATTAGCCCACTCTTAAAGATCCATCATTCAGGAAAATACCGTATTTTGCAGTGTATAATGAGCACCCATGTTTTTATGTGCATTACACATGGGGTTATTATAACCATGTTATGTAACCATTACACCCATGTATAATGAGCATCCTTACTTTCCCTCAAAAATTTGGGCAAAAAGTGTTCATTATACACGACAAAATATGGTAATACCTAGAGAAACCGAGACCTGTTCATGGCAGCAGCACAGCTGGGAAGTGGCAGACCTGAATGCAAACTCAGAGCTGGCTCCAACACTGGGGCTCTATGTATTACCCCACAGTTGATTCATGGGCTTTAGAAAATGCCCCTAACTTGGAATTTATTTTGAAGCCTGAAGTTCATTTTCAGTTACATTAATAGAACAAAACTTTCTTCTCTGGGAAGCACTGTTATTCTGTGTGAAACTAGCAGACCCAGTGTTGATCAAAACAAATGATCCTGGTTTAGTAAAATTAGAGGTACAACTCTAAGATCAAGAGGTTGGTTTTGCACATTGGCATGTGTGCATGACTTACAAAAAGATGGTTACAAAATGCCTTGAAAGACAGCAGCATTTGGGGATCAATCAAGGCTGCTGGCAGGGAAGTAAATACATCCCAAGGTAGTTAGTTATTCAGAGTGGACCATACACATAAGGAGTAGCCTTATGTACTCCAACGCCATATGGGGCAAAAGAAAAGTTACAAAGTGTAGAAGAAAGGAGAAGGCAGATTGCCCCTGAGTGGTGTACAAGCAAGGTGGGAAGGCTGGAAAAGGTAAGGAGGTACAAATTTTCACCATTCCACTTGGATTCCCTAGGTTAGTCCATTTTGCTTGTTTTCTCCCATGATCACATCACGGGTTCTGATCGTGGTCACTGCGCTGTGGTTCCTCACTTGCTGTCTCAGGTTTGGGATTAGAGGAGACAGGTGTGGAGAGACGTCAGCTCTGGGAAGCAGCCCTCTGCAGTGGATCCTAATCACCACGGACAGTTGCTGTAGACGCTTTCTCCCTTTCCTGCTGGCCCCTGCCGGCAAGCCCGCTTCCTGAAGCCATTTGTGTGGGACCACATGCCGACAAACAGCCTGCAAGAATTCTCTGTGAAAATGTGCAGTTGTTACTTCTTTAGTGCAAGCTTAATATTCCCTAAAAGTTTTCATTGTGAATAAATTACAATCTAAGTCTATAAACATAGAACGTTATCAGCGGCTGAAAAGCTCCATCTATGCCCCTCCCTGGTCACACTCCGGAGACAGTCTCTATCCTCAATTCTGTGTTAATATTTTATTGCTTTTTACATAATTTTATCACCTACATGTGGATCCCTAAGAGACAGATTCTTTAGTTTTGCCTGTTTTCAAGTTTTGTACGAATTGCATCACACTGTGTACACTCTTTGTGACTTGCTTCTCTCCCTGGAACATTTTTTGCTTTGAGACTCATCCCTGTTAACAGTGTGGGAGATTTTTCCCCATTATTACAGAGTGCTCAATTTTATGAATGTACCACAATTTATTTATCCATTTTATTATTTATAGATTTTGTTTCTTCCTTTTTGTTATTATGAACAATGTCACTTTGGACACTTGTATATGTCTTGGTACACAGTCTCTCTAGGGTGTGTACCTGTGTAGGAGTAGAATTTCTAGTCACAAAGTATCATCAGGTGTAGATTCCCTAGGTAACACCAAACTTATTCAAAGCGGTTGAACCAGCTTATGCTCCCTCTGCTAATGAACAAGACTCACTTTACAGCCTAGCCACTTCTTGGCCCTTTTAATTATCCAATGTTTTGTTAATTTAGTGAGTGTAATATTTTAGATATAACTATGGTGTTTTAATTTGCATCTTTTTCTGATTAATGAGGTTGAGTATCTTTTCATGCGTTTAAAAGACATTTGTATTTTCTATTGTAGGAAATTTTGATTTATGTTCTTTTACCTATTCATTTTTTTAAATATTTAATTTATTTTTAGAGAGAGGGCAAGAGAGGGAGAAAGAGAGGGAAAGAAACACCCATGTGCAAGAGAAACATCGGATTGGTTGCCTCTCATTTACCTCCAAACGAGGACCTGGCCCGCAGTCCAGGCATGTGCCCTGACTGGGAATCAAACCAGCAACCTTTCAGTTCACAGGCTGGCACTCGATCCACTGAGCCACACCAGCCAGGGTTCTTTTACCTGTTTTTAATGAGTTGATCATCTTTTTCTATTCTTCCAATATTCTTGACACATATATAATCCACTTTATGTGCTGCAAATATTGTTTTCCAGCAAAAGATTCTAGTTTTCAGCTGTATTTATGTACTGACATCTAAAACCATGAGTATTTTGCTCCTAAGTGGTTTGTGACCAAACAGTAGCTTTTTCTGATCCACCACCTGAGTTACCACATCTTTTTTACCCGGTCATCCATGGAAGGACACTTAGTTTCCATGTCTTGGCTACTGTGGAAAATGCTGCAATGAGTGTATTTTTATTCCTTTATTTGGTCAAAACATTTTATTAGCACTTAGCATGAGCAAGAAACTCTGCTAATCCCTGTGTCACCTAGACAGATATAAAGTTCGGTCTCCATTACCTGTAGCTTGGGCCCTCACAGCAGCACCATTGCTAATCTCCCGGCCTCCTGTCTCTTACCCATCTAACTCAAGGTAGATGGAGCTCCAGATAAGTCTTTTTGGAGTGTAAAATTTGGATCATGTCACTTTTAGCTCAAAATTTTTTTATAAGGGCGTTTCCCTTCCCAAATAAAGTTTGGCACAGAGAATGAGAAACAGGCAGGAGAGAAGAGCAGGCTGGTCTCAACAGGCTATACAGGACACCAGACCTTCTTTTGGGATCCTTGGGAGCCACTGAAAACCTATAAACAAGGAAATGATTTAATGAGATTTACATTTTAAAACACATGCCATTCTCTGGCAGTAGGACGAAGAGTGAATTCAAGGGGAGCACGAGGATGGAGGAAGGGAGACCTGTTAGGATCCTATTCTGACTTCCCAGTGAGAGGTGGGGGAGGCGGGACTAAAGCAGTGGCAGTAGGCACACAGGGGAGCAAGCAAATTGAGAGATGGTGAAGGAAGGAGGCTGGGACGATTTGGTCAGAGTTTGGATGCAAAAGGATAGTGAAAACAAGAAGTGGAGGTTGACTCCCACTGCCACCCTCTCTCAGAGCTTTTATTCTAAGTGGGAAGGCAGGATTTACCACACAAGACATAGTATAGAGGAAAAAAAGAGTAACAGGTGCATATTAGGAATACATTTTTGTAAGAGAAACAATTTTTCAACCCAGAGCATCTCCTTAGAGACACTTATCTGTGTCCAGCTACACAGAGGATATGAGGTTTAAATTTCTAAAATTTAAGTCCTACCTCTCCAAATATCTGTGAAAACATGCATACCTTAATGGAGCAGACTGTGCCCTATTTATTTTAGATCCCTCCTGGTACCTCATTCGTGAATTTAACTGACTACCAACAAGAGGGGCTTGAAAGTTCTAAATTACAAAAATGCCATAGAGTTTAATATTTTCATTTGGTCAAATGCACTGGGTCATTACTGACTCTTTTATTCAAGTGTGGGTATCACAACTACCTATGCCGATACATTTGAGGCAAAGCTAAGCACCAAATACTGTTTGGGAACCTAGCACGTGTCAAACAAGAACCATATGATTTCACTCAGATGTGGGATATAAAACAGAAGGCAACAAATGAACAAATAAACTCATAGAGACACAGAAAAGAGCATGATGGTTACCAGAGGGGAAGAGGGTGGGGAGAGATTAAAGAGAGTAAAGAGGGTCAGATCTATGGTGATGGAAGATTAGGCTTTAAGGGGGTGAGCATATAATGCAATATATACATCAGGGGTGTCAAACTCATTTTCACCAGAGGCCACATCATCCTCGTGGTTGCCTTCAAAGGGCTGAATGTAATTTTAGGACTGCATAAATGTAACTACTCCTTAACTAGGGGCAAGGAGCTTGGTGCTGCTGACAGGTAGAAACAAGGTGTTGGATGGGATAAAACAAGGTGGAAGGCTAGATTTGGCCCACGGGGCTTGTGTTTGCCACCTGTGATATAGATAATGCATTACAGAATTGTACACTTAAAACTTATATAATGTCATTAACCAATGTTACCCCAATAAATTTAATAAAAAAGACAAATAAGGCTATGTAAGAGCTGATATTTAGATGTGAGGCAGTACAATAATGACCTGTGGTTCTTGTTCACATCGATAAAGAGAGAGATTGTCTCTGGAACCAGTCAGGGTTTGCTATGGGACAGCTAGATATTAAAAGCCTGCCTTCCATGTTGCTAAGCCTGACTCCATTAAAACGTAGTGTCAGCATCTGCTGTCTCCAACCACTAGCTCCACTACGAAGATGCACGGAGCCAAGCTGGAGGGGTGCACCGACTTCATTTTATGATTGGTGAGGTAAGAACCAATCATAGCCAGCATTTCCTGAGCACTTTTTGCGCCAGGCACAGTTTTATGCATTTTGATGTATTTGTTGCATTTAGTCCTCACTACAATGCTATGAGAAGCATACGATTACTTTACTCATTTGACAAATGCAGAAACCAAGGCGCATAAAGGCTCGGTGTTTCTCCTGAGGTTGCAGGGTTAAGGTTTGGATTAGGTAGCCTGACTGCAGCCTCAGTTTTAACTTCAATGCTGAAAGAGTGGTGGTTAAGAAGTGCATGAAGCCACACAGCTTCCTGTGAAGAAGCTTTTAAATCATTAACTACCTCTCCTTTACTCTTGTTTTCCAGCCCAGTCCTTCTCCATGTGATTTCCTGTGTCTTGTTCTTTTTCCCCTCTGGGCTTTCATGAACTTTGTTCGGCTGGATTATAAGAACCCTGCTGTTTCCTTCTGGTTATTTCACGTTCGAGTTCTCCAAGAAATCTCTTCAGACTAGCTCCTCGCCATTCTGATCCTTTACCCGTTCTTTCCTCGGAGCTTTCTGGAAGTAGGGTTAGCTGGGTAGTCAAGGCACCCGGCTTTAGTGCCAGACAGCACTGTGTTTAGATCACTTTTGTCATTTACCGACTGTGTGAAAATAAGCAAAATATGTAACCTCTAAACATCAGTTTCATAATTTGTAAGGTAGAAATATTGTTTACCTGGCAGTTTTCTGTGACTTTAAATGAGATGATGTATGGTTAGAGCCCAGCACATAGTGGAAGCTCCCCCGATGACTCATATGCTCATTTTACTGGTTCAAAACAACAGTTTCTTGGGGCCTACCACAGGAGGGTAATACTAGACCTAACACAGGGATAACACTGAACACAGGAAGGCTATGTCTTTCACAGGTGGGGGACCTCCTCCCTAGATACTACTTGGATAAACTTGAAAATAATTTCTTTCTTGAACCTCCTCTCTCTGATTCCATGAAGGGAAAAAAACCTAGGTAGTTTGTTGAACGGAGTTTTTTTTTTTAAGATCAAATAAAACATTAAATACAAAAAGTAGCAGTTAGTTTTCTGATTCTTCAATCTTTAATCACTTTCAGTTTTTTTTTCTACTGGCATTTACCTCCATATTTAAAAATAATATAATACTTATACTGCTATTAGTTTATTAATAGAATACACCACCAGTTGACTCCCTCTGGTAAATGGGATGGAGGTCTTTGTTACATCCCTCTTCTACTTTCTTCCTTCCCATTTTTCCATCATAGTGATGTCACAGTTTTTGGTTAAATCAGTATTTGACATCATTTTAGTATGACACTCTAAGTATTATTTACTGCAGAGCCACGTAGTATACTGAATTATATTTTCTTTTTATGCAAAACATTGATTTCCTGGACTTAATGGATGCTTTTTAAAAAACTAAATTTTAATTTTGTTATAATCTTAGACTTCCAGAAACATTGCAAAGACAGTTAAGAGCATTTCTATATATACCTTTCACCTAGTTTCCACTAATATCACTTTAGTTTGTCATGGTACATTGTCAGAGCTAAGAAACCAACACTGGCACATTGCTATTCAGTAGACTTCGGGTTTTACTGGGGTTTCACGAGGGGTTCCAGTAGTGTCTTCCTTTCAGTTCCGGAACCCCATCCAGAGAGCTGCATTGCATTTGGTTGTCGTGTTTTCTTTGTGTCTTCTGATCTGTTACAGTTTCTCAGTCTTTCCTTGCTTTTCATGACCTTGACAGTTTTGAGGCGTATTGGTCAAGTGTATTATAAAATGTTCCTCAGTATGGGCTTGTTTCGTGTTTTTATGATTAGATTGGGGTCGTGAGCTTCGGGGAAGAAGAGAACGGACATGCAGTGCCCCCTTCATCATCGTATCGGTAGATGAGCCGTCGATGTGAATTATCACAGGTGGTGCTGACCTTGATTACCTGGCCACGGTAGTGTTACCAGTATTTTTCAGGAAAAGTCACTGTCTCTGCTCTCTGCATTCTATTTTCTGGAAGCGAATCACCAAGTCCGGCTCACACTCAAGGAGGAGCATAGCTAAGCTTCATCTCTTGGAACGGAGAGTGGTATCTACGGAAGTTGTTTGGATTTGTTCTGTGAAGAAGATCTGTCTCTTCTCTCATTCATTTACTCAATCATTCATTTATATTAGTGAGAATTTGTGGATATTTATTTTGTACTTTGGATTATAATCCTGTACTAGGTTATTTATTTTGTTGTTCAAATTGTTCTGGTTTGGCCATTGGGGATTCTTTTAGGTTGACTCTTGCACCCCTTCGGTGTGCTCCAATGCCTCTATTTTTTAGTGTGCCCCTACTTTGACATGCTGCAGTCCTTACTGTTATTCTTATGACTTCTCTACTTTCTGGCACTGGAAAACGCTCCAGCCTCACCTTGTATTCTCTCTTCTTGTCCCTAAAATCAGCTGTTTCTCCAAGGGTTTTGGTTCCTTTTATTGGGGATTGTTATTTAGGAATCATGATTTAAATGTGGGATGTTTTATTTTTTACTTGCTTGGTTTCTCTATGTGTCTATCATTAATCTCCCCCAAGTTAGTTGTTCCAACAGATTTGCCAACTACCCTTTAATTTTATTTACAAAAGCTCAAACAACCGTGGAAGCTGTCAGTTCCATTTCCTCTCAGACACCAGTCTCCCGAAGTCATCCGTCCTGTCGATCCCTTTCACCTCGATGCCAGGGCTGCTTTCCTGCTGTCTTCCTGGAATTTCCTCCGCTGTCCAACCGGGACTTCTCTTTGTTGTTAAATTATAATAGAACTATCCCCTGCATCCTAAATCTCATACCTTTTATATTTGCTGAATGGAACCCTTGCTAGATAGCTATAAAAAGGGGAGAAGGAGATAAAAATCTTGACCTGCTGGTGTAAAAGTGTGTTTGTTTTATCCTCATGCCAGACGGACAGGTTGGTCATGCATCTCAGTGTCTAGGCATTCCATTGCCCTTTTTTCTCGGTCTTAAGCAGTCGCTATTGGGTTATCTGAAGTCATTCTGATTTCTTATTGTATATCATGTCGGTTTATTCTGTCTTGCAGTGCCTCTGAATTTTCCTTATTATATGCCTTTTTCACTCATAGAATTTTTTTCTACCCATAACAAAGCACAAGATGAAGTGTTCTAATCTGGAGGCTCATGTCTTTCTGTTCTTTTCCCCCCTCATTTTCTATCCTGTGTCTTTGGAGCTACTGTTAGTTGAATGTTGTTCCTGAATTGGTTAATTTTCACTTATCTTCTTTTGTGTTTTATTTTAACTTATGGTTTCTCATATTTTCTGAGATTTTTAAAATCTTACTTCCCAGTACTTTTTTGAGCTATTAACATTAACTCTCTTAAACTTTTTTTCAATAATTCTGTCTGTCTTTCTCCTATTGCTCACCCATTTCCCCTTTTCATGGCATCCTGCTTTTTATTTAACAAATGTACAGTCTTTTCTCTCTGAGGATATTGATGGTCATGTATCATTCTCCCATCATACTAGAGGGAAGGCCAAGTTGAAAATCACTTTCTCTCAGAAATGTTAAGGCATTATCCATCCTTTTATAGCTTCAGTGATTATTGTTGAGAAGTCTGATATCATTCTGACTTTATTGTTTTGTATATTGTCTGAACTTCTCCTCTCCACCAGACTCCTTTCTTTATCTCAGTATCTGAAATGTCATAATTATATGCAAGTATAATATATGTATTTTTTAATATATATTTATATATTCTCAAACAAGAACATTTTTTTAAAGAGAGAAACATCAATGTGAGAAAGAAACATCAATTGGTTGCCTTCTGTATGCGTTCAGACCAGGATCAAATCTACAACCCTGTCCTGACAGGGAATCAAACCTGCAACCTTTTGGGGTACAGGATGGCACTCAAACCAACTGAGCCACAGTGGCCAAGGCTATGCCCTTTTCTTTCATAGTACAAGACACATGTTAGTGTTTTGATCTGAATACATATTCTATCAGTGTGTGTGAAAAACAGTAATTCCTAACACTTACTGAGTGCCAATTATGAACTGAATCCTGTATTAAGTGTAACTTTTCACTAATACCCCAAGCAATCCTTCAAGGTAGATAACTCATTATTATTTTAAAAGAGGCAAGTGAGGTACAAAAAGGTAGGTAACATGCCAAGGGCAAAGTAAGAGCGGAAGACAAGAGCATTCTGATTGTAATGATGCGATGCTTACAGTGACTGTCAGGTTCACAGTACAGACTTGGGAGCTATCAGAGAGTCAAGGTGAGTTTTTATGTCTTTATTATGATATGGATTTTATAGCTTAATTCTCAGATATTAATCTTAATGCCTATACCTTGGCAAGTGGTGGGTGGGTAGGAACAGGAAAATTTAAATTTGATGCAGATATCGATGAAAAATCAATTTAACTTTAGGAAAAAATATTAAATAGTAAATTTGTTATTAAAAAAAGATTATGCTGAATCTCCTTGGTCCAGGAAACCTGCTGGCACTAAGAGCAGTAGCTGTGGAGATGAAGGGGTGGAGACAGGCTTTCACCATTGTCTTGCTTCCTAGGCGAGCCCTCTGTTACAAGCGCTGTATATGGCTACTCAGAAAAGTTGGGCCAGCGACAGAGCCAACTGGATATTTAGTGACTTTTTTCAGGGATGCTGGTATATGTGAGTAAATTCATCTTTGAGGAGACCACCTTGCTAGATATTAAAGGTACTGCAGAGTGGGGGAGCCAGAAAGATTGAAAAGAGAACCAGTTCAGTCAAGTGTGATGTCTTCTTAATAGATTGTCATCCAACTGGAATGAACTGGCCTTGCTGAGCAAAGCTTCTGAACACAAGTCAAAATTACTAGGGAGTTAATGGAGCTTATTTAGAATAACCTTCTGAATTATCCAAAATAAGCATTTACATGCAGGCACTTAATTCTGAGTAATTAATGTCTGTCTGTATAACTCAGCAGCTTAATGAGCTGGAGTGTGACAGGGCACACTGAGTCACTGGAGAACCCCAGGGGGCTGGCTGTGAAAAGAGCCCCTCTGCTTGCCAGGGTTTTCAGTAATAGTTGGAATATCTTTATAGGTGCATCAGCTTAAAGGCACTTGGGTTCTATGCTAGGTTTTGTGTACATTATTATACTGTAGATACAAAGGCATATACAAAGGCATCTGTATTGGCATATACAAAGGCATCTACAGATTAACTGTGATAGTCAACTTCTACATCCTCTGTAGGCAAACATTTTAAAAGTATAATTCTCTGCAGTAAATTACCTATGAGCTGAGAGATATATTTGGCTTAAAAACCAAAATCATCAAGTAGATAATCTTTGATGCTTCCCTTTGTGGACCTTTTCTCTCTCTTTTAAATCATCCTCTGGTACAATCCACAGCTCCCTATAGTTTCATCCTCATCTTGGTCCCTGTCAAGAGGAAGGCTTTAATAGTTTACCAATAATAGTTACTGAATTAATATTACACCATCACATTCTGCCCAATAGTATTTGCATTTAAGAAGAAGCTTTGCAGGAAAGGAATCCAGAGGAATCATGTATGGTGGACTCTCAGGCACAATATTCATTTATGGAACATTAATTGATACTCTGCTGTGTGTCAAATGCTAGGGAAACAAAGATTAATAAGACGTGGCTATAACCTTTGAGACTAACTGTTTAGCAGGGGAGACAGAAACATAAAAAAATTAATTGTATAGTAAATATGATCAGTTTAATCATAGAAACAAGATAAAAGGTTGATTTATTACATCTGGAGCAGAGCTGAGGTGAGTAGAAGAAATCATGAGAGGCTTCATGGAGACCGTGACATGTGAGTTAAATAACCTGTGGTGATTGGCCCTGGCTGGTGTGGCTCAGTTGATTGGAGTGCAGTCTCACAACCAAAGGTTTGTGGATTTTATTCCCACTCAGGGCACATGCCTAGGCTGTGGGTTCATTTCCAGTTCGGGAGCATACAATCCTGGGTCTGGGCGCATACTGGAGGCAGCCAATTAATGTTTCCCTCACATCTATGTTTCTTTCTCTCCCAACCTCTCCCCCTTCCATTCTTATAAAAGCAATGAAAACAATATCCTCAGGTAAGGATAAGAAAATTTAACAAAAATAATCTACGGTAATAATAATGGAAAATTTTAAGCACCCAATACATTTAAGGGGTAAAGCTGATTATTTTCTAAGAGGTGAAAGAATTTTGGGCTTTAGGACTCCCTTGGACATTGTTGAGTCATATTGGGTAGATGAATCCTTCACTTTGCTGGGCCTGAAGCAGGACCAAGAGCAGCAAAACCTGAAACTGAAGGCAGCGCCAGAAATGACAAAGAGCAGGAGGTGTTTTACTTAGCTCTTGCAAAGGGAAATAGTAATGTCCATAACATTAAAAAAATGTTGGGAAGGCTACTCCACGCCCTCATAAGTCCAGATTTATTATGTGCACTAAAATGGTGTTGCCAAAAGGAAATAACTGGAGAATTTTCTGGAGCCAAGGCGGGCAGAATATGCAGTGATGAGAAGTTGGAAAGCAGCATTATCATTTTCCAGAGTGGATTTCACTTTGTTCCACTTCAACCAATGGCCACTGTGGTCCAACACAAAATTTAAAACAAGACCATAGCAAGGCTTTGTTCCAAATGAGAAGATGGAAAATAACAAATAGAAAAGAAGTAAGAAATCCTTCCGCAAGCATACTTGGCAGGCAAAGGTGCGAGGGCAGGGCAGGGAAAAGGTGGAGGAGCAGAGAAGGAGAGGGACTGAAACCAGTGGCTTTTAACATTTTATACTGAGTCTTTGTGTGATGGTTGAGTTCACTATTGAAATGCACGATGGTCAATCATTCCTTACATCAAAATTGTTTACTTGGCTAACTGCGTGGTAATCTGAAGGCCCTCTCCTGTGTCTGAGGCAGCCCTCAGTAGGGATGAAGAGGTGCTAGTAGGTGAAAGGAAGGTGCAGCAGTAGGAATTTGAACTTCTTTGTTTGTGACGGTAGACTGTGTCTATAAAACAGCAAATGTGGAATCTAAATGGTCTATCTACTGTTTTTGCTAAATAGAGAAGCACATATTATATATATATATATAATATATATATATATATAATATATATATTATATATATATGGCTTATGGTACACCATCAAGCAGAGATTATATCTCTGCTTGATGGTGTACCATAAGCCCCTTAGCCATTTTTTATTCGTTTTGCTTATCTGCATGCATAATTTCAAATGAACTGTCTTTGAGTTCACTGAGTCTTTTTTTCTGTGCTCTAGTCTGCTGCTGAACCCCTGTATTGAATTTTTTTAGTTGTTATTTTAGTATTCTTCAGATCTACGATTTTTGTTTGGTGCTTATTAATGCATTCTAACACTGTTGAAATTTTCACTTTTTTAATGCATTGTTCTGAGCTTCTTGAACATTTTTATAATGGTTATTCTGAATTTTCTGTCAAGTAGTTCATATATCTCTGTTTCATTAGGATTAGTTTCTGTAATTTTATCCTTTTCCTTTGTTTGGTTTATGTTTCCCAGTTACGTTCTTGACTCTGTGTTGCTACCTATGCTTTAGAAAAAACTGCCACCTCTTCTAGTCTGCATGCATTGGCCATGTACAGAAGACCTTCACCAAGGAACGTGGTCAGAGCTTTTGTGGGCCTCTTAAGCCTTCAGGCTAACCCAAATTGCCATCAATGTTTCTAGTGGCTCCAAGACATCTAGATTATGCCTATGATGGGTTCCATCAGGGCTGTATCCTGGGCTGGTTGGGAGGGACTTTTGAGGGTGCTTTTGTTCTAGTTCAAACCATCTTCTTTGATCTCAGTGTCTCTAGAATATGCTGGATCCCATCAGTGCTCTGAGGCAGAAGTTACCCCTTGGGCAAGCCCCAGAAAAGTTTAAATGTTTGATATACCATCCAACATTTTCCAGGAAGAAGCTGGGAGCTGGAGGTTCCCCTGATCATACGGCCCTGTGCTTAGAAGAGGGATTATGGTGAAAGAGTGTCCCCAGTTTTTCCCACCAATTTTGATGTAGCTGGTTTCACATTTGCCTGGAATGAAGGAGCCAGTCAACTAATTTCTCAATTTCTCACAAAAGGAATTGAACCGTGTATTGCTGTTGAATCAGTGTGTCCATGAGGGGAAGGAGAGTCCAGAGCTTCCTATTCTGTCATCTTGCGGCTGACTTTCTCAATGGGGTTTTTAATGAAGGCATTGATATAATCAAAGAGATGGTTTCTAAATATTTATCTGGCATAAGTTTTATGGGCTTGCTAATAACCATACTGGTGTGGATGAGCCACAGCTAAGTGTGTGTACCAGAAAGTTCAGTTCTTTTCATTAAGATGAAGTCATAGAAAGTACCTCAGTTTCATTGGTCTTGGTGTATACTAATCATTAGGGATGGTTTGTGCAATGTATTTTTACTTCTTCCTTTCTTCCTCCATCCATCCATCCATCCAATCAACAATTGTCTCAAAGAAATTAATACTTTTCTATGTGTCCAGAGATGTAAGTTCTAATCAGTTCCTAAATCATGTAAAATGCATATATGATTTCCAGGAATTTATGAACATGGATAAATAGTATCTAATTAATATGATCAAGCTTGATGGAAAATAAGGTGTTCCAGTTAAAAGTCTTCTTGACCTGAACAACTCAAATTAACCAAATAATGAATAGACCAAACCTTGGGTTTTTGCTATGGAGACTCTAGCTATAGCAAGCAAAATGAAGTAGAAAGAATTAAGGTTATTCAGTCCAAAATTCACTTTTTAAAAGAAAAAGTGGGATTTAAAAAATGTTTGGAGTGGTGAGTATTGTGGACTGACTAAACTTAGACAAATTAGCAATATTTAGTAATTATTCACAGAATAATTATTTAATTCTTCATTCAATTTTCCACATGTAGACATTATAAATAATAAAATGCTTATTTAGAGGATATTTGAGTTTTTAACATAGATGATTTTCTATCTGGGGAAATAGTCCCATAATGGTCAGTTGGTCCTTAATGGGTTAATGATCCCAAAATGCCTCCTCACACCCATCCTCTAGAAAACTCTGTAAGTATGGTCAAGATTTGCTTTCAGCTGTCCCAGAGTCGGGCCTTGGACCTTTTCTATTTTCTACCAACATCCTGAGTGATCTTATCCGGTCCGAGAGTTTACACACCTTCTGTATGCTGATGACTCCAAGATTTATATCTACACCTGGCTGTCTAAGAGGCATTTCGACTATGACAAGTTCAGCTGGTTTTCTTCTTGAACCTTGTGTTTCCATCCAATTGGTCAGTCCCAAAATGTTGTCATCCTTGTTTCCTCTCTTTCTATCCTACTCTCAGTACATCAGCGAATTCTCTCAGCTCTATTTTTAGGTTCTGTCCAGAATTTTTACCACTTACTAACACTTCCACTGTTACCATTCTAGTTTAAGCCATTATCATATCTTGCCCAGCTTATGGCAATCCTGTCCCGAATTGGTCTCTATGCTTCAGCCCTGGACCCCCTACAGTCTTTTTCAATTCAGTAGCTAGATTGAGTTGCCCACATGAATAACTGCAGGCTTCTCATTCTTTAGCATAACTTTCTTGCTCTGCAGAGGCTAGCCACCAAGCTTAGTTCTGGTTGACACATTAGGCCTGGATTGGTGTGGCTCTGTGCCCAGGCAATCTGGTTTTATTCACTAACAGCAGCTTATAGTTTCATTTGTACCATTAGAGAAAAATGTTTGGAACGTCCCAAACAGCATAATACCATAGCATATTTTCAAAGGACTTCAGCATTCCTTTCAGAGTCTTCCATATGTGCCCAGCTAGGATTTAATGACTCTTGGTCCATTTCATCGAGGCGAGGCTATGGACTGACTGGATAATTTCAAGAGGCTAAGCTTTTTTGCTGAATACTGTGTTCACTTAGCATGCATTTGAATACTGTAATTCTATATTAGCCCATATCTTAGAACTGTGACACGCACTTATTAAAACTGTTTTTCTGGCACAACAACCTATGCTTGGAAGTTGTCTTGATTTATCTCAGGAGAGGTAAGATTTTATTTGCTTCTCGTACATCTTAATAAACTATATAAATGACAATTGCACTATGCTGTCCAGCTATATGTACCCAGCTGTGTGACTGCATGCCATTAAGTAGGGGAATACATCTGTCTCTTTCACACTTAACATGAACATTTTCCTCCTTAGTTTCCACAGTCCCTTGAGGTGTGGTGTAGGTTGCAGGACATGCAATCTGACAGAAGAGTGAATATCAATCAATCAAATATTTATTGAGTGCTTACTATGTGAAAGGCACTGTGCTAAGCTGGGTTTAAGTAGAGTATTAACAGGAATTGAAGGAAAAATGTTCTTTTTTTTTTTTTTTTTTTCCAGAAACACTCAGAAGCTCAATGTCAGACAGAGGGGAAAATGTATAGAATAATACTTTTCCAGATTGTGAAAAATTGTGAACTAGGTGTTTTCACCTCCTTGTTTTAACTCATTTCTCTTTCTTGCTTTCTCCTCCCTCTTATCCTTTCCTGTTTACCCTAGCTATTCATACTTGCCCCACCCCCACCCTGTAACCACACTACCTGGTGCCAGCATCATTTCCTTCAGCTGTACTTTGGCCATCCTGGCACCCTACAACACTTACCCAAATGTCTCACTTCATTAATGCCATCCCATTGGGGTTCAACATGCTCCCCTGGTCTATATCAATCACAATGCAGTTTAATTCACTTATTTACCAAGGACATTTACATATTAATAGGTATCCTCTACATGACAATATTTACTTAAAAAAAAGTAAAAACTCTAATGATGACATTAAAACACTCTGGCAGACTAGGGCAGGGAGATATTTAAATGAGTATGTATTTCTGGAATCCTTCAAATCACACTTCTGCCGGCAGCCACCTATTTTGTTCAGAGGTATAATTAACTGTATTCACTACTCATTTACTTTTTTTTCCCATGGATTCAATTTAAAAGAAACTTGCAACTGCTTAAGTTACTTAATTTCCCTTTCACATTTTCATTTAGCAGGTTGTTGAAAAGAAAGGGAAAAAAAAACTCTTTGCATTTTAAACTCCAAGAGTTCAAGAACCCTGGAGTTCCTTTTATTATTTTTCACACACTTGCAATTCATTCCTTGATGTGCAGGTGGTTGTACTTTTAGATTCTCAACAATTGCATCTGCATTTCCCAAATCAGAAGATTTTTCAAGCGAAGGTCATGCTCAAATTGTGAGGGGACTCTCGGGTAGGTTTTAAAACTATTGTGTTCTGTTTATGAAATGATTATAATTTTAGGAAAAGAGGGAAAAAGGACAGTAAATGTAGGCGAGCCACGTGATGGATGAGGGTGAAGAGCCATGCAGAAAGAATCCCTGACCGCAGCAGACCTTCAGTGGGGAAGCCTTCCTGAAATGTCTGTGCAGGTCTGTCTTCACCTGCATCTCTTGTGTGATCAGCAGAAGCTGCGTGCAGAGTGTGAGGAGAGCAGGCGGGGGCGGGCAACTGTGCTCTTCTGATTGGGAAGGGAAAGCCCAAGCTGCAGAGAGAGGCAAGGACAGCCTGGCACACGGGAATAGAAAATGTCCTATCTAAAAAAATAAAGGAAGCAAAGCATTACAAGTTTGGTGGAGGCTGAAAATGTTAAACTTTCAAAGAATGCTCTGAAGCCTAGAAAGCTCAAAGAAATCCAGAAGCTGAAGACAATGTCAGGTGTGTAAGGAAAACCTTCCCTGAGACAAGGCAAAGGATAAGAGTTCAAAGTTGATGATAGGAAATGGAGAGTAGAAAATAGGAACATGACTGGATTGTATTTCTTTCCACTCTTCCATCCTTATGGTCTTTTATGTATAGTCTTTTAAAATCAGAACCCTGCCTGGCATAGCTCAGTGGATTGAGCGCAGGCTGCAAACCAAAACATCACAGGTTCAATTCCCAGTCAGGGTACGTGCCTGGGTTGCAGGCCATGGCCCCCAGCAACCACACATTGATGTTTCTCTCTCTCTCTCTCTCTTTCTCCCTCCCTTCCCTCTCTAAAAATAAATAAATAAAATCTGAAAAATAAATAAATAAATAAGATCATTTGAATAATAATCATTAATTTTATGGGAGAAACACTATGTGTTGGATTTTGTGCATTTTCTCCTTCTCTGGGCCACCCACTGCTACAGTGTTGGACCTAGACTCCCGCTAACAACAAACTTCTCCCCTATGGTGGCTGCAGAACTAGAGGACTAGTAACATGAGAGCTAGCACAACACATATGTAGGTTCTCTTTGCAGATCTAACTAGTAGAGGTAGTAACTTCAAATGCCAGAACACTGCTAGAGCCAGTGTTGCTGACGGGCACATTTCAGACATAAATTTGAAAACTTTAGAACATCTTAGCCAGAAAAAACAGCCAGGCATCCTGCTGTTTGTGGGTTTGCAGATCCCTGGCACACACAGTATTTGTCCCATTGTGGAGCAGTCAGAGCTAATGTCATTCAGATTAACAAATATGTTTTCCATCCCCCTCTAACGGTCCCCCAGACCACAGGCTCAGACCCAGGTCAGAAACCAAGGCAACTGGCTCAGGAGGCATCCTACACTCCAGGGAGAGGAGCTGTCTGTTCTTGTGGTTGAGCAGTTAAAGGAACTTTCTCCCACACGACAGAAGAGGCAACTCCTCCAGACTGAAGGCTACCTGTGATAATTCCTCTTAGGTGCTTTTTGGTTATAATTGAGTGGATTTTTATACTATTTTGTCAGCGACCTAAATAAGTTCTCTAGCTTCACCTCTTGAATTCATTTTCCGAACTTACAATTTCCTCAAATATATGTTAATTATTTTTCCGAGAAGAGTGTTCCCCTAAGAAAAGTGTAGAAAAAACTTTTGTGTCATAGAGTTATCTGGATTAGTGAATGAGATAAGGTAAGCAATGCTCCAGGCACAGGTCTTAGAATATAGCAGGCATGCAAATATTGGAGCAAAAATAGTTCCTTCACTATCCTTCAACTCTCACCTTTCTCCTATCTCCCAAGAGAATCTTATTTTTATTAGCTCTTCATAAGTAAAATAAACATATCATTTGATAGCCCATTAAAGTAAACAATTAACCAGAAATGAATAATAAAACCATAGATCAGGGTTTCTCAATTTTATTACTGTTGACATTTTAGACTTGATAATTCTTCATTGTGGGGCATTGTAGGATGTTTATCAGCATCTCTGACCTCTACCCACTAGATGCCAGTAGCACCTCCCTAATTATGACGTCCAAAAGTATCCCTAGACATTACCAAATGTCCCCTGGGGGAGAACAAAACAGTCATTGGTTAAAACATAGCTTTAGACCAACTGATCTTTTTGCCTCTCCCTGATCTCTGCTTTTGGAGAGAAAAAAAAAAAAGCAAATAACTAAAGAAAGAAACAAACACCAAGCATTTGATTAAAATAGTAAGAGTAACTTCTGGTCAAGATGGCCTCCTCCCACAACCACATCAAAATTACAACTAAAACAGAGCAACCATCATTCAGAACTGCCTGAAATCTGGCTGAATGAAAGTCCTACAAGTAACGAAGGGATTAAAGAAGCCACAATGAGACTGGTAGGAAGGGTAGAGAATCAGAATAGGATGATCCCATGTGTGGCAGATAAAAATTGGGAGGAATATCTCAACTGCAGTGGTACTCCCCAGAGGAGCAAGGAGTCCCAGCTCCACACGAGGACGCCCCAGCTCAGAGTTTTGGTGCCAGGAAAAGAAGTCTCCATAACTCCTGGCTATAAAAACCAGTGGGGATGTGGCTGAGTAAGATGGAGGGCTTCTGGCATCCCAGGCAGTTCCTCTTACAGGGCCTGCACACAGATTTACTCAGACTCCCTCCCTCTGAGCTCCAGCACTGGGGCAGCAGCTTAAAAGCCACCAGAGACAGAGAGGGAAGAACTGAAGTGTCCAGCATAAGGGTCAGGGTTGGGGGGATGGCTTTCTCCCTGATAAATATGCTGGCAAAGGCCATTGTTGCTGTGATGAGGCCTCCTCACCCAGAGCCACCAGGTGGGTGCCATATGTGAGATTCCATCAACCTTGCTCACATGGTTTGTTCCACCTTTGTGATTCCCTGAGGCCCTGCCCCACCCAACTTTAGGGCCCATCTAAGCTGTTTCAAGTGGATTTGGCATACAAATGGCCTATCTTGGCTTACACTTCAGATTTTCCGAAAATCTCTCAAACAAGTAGTTCCTGTCTTGAGTGAGCCCCATATCTCTCACTAAGTGGCCCAAGGCATGGGACTAACAGCAGCTAGCTTTGGTTCACAGTTTGGCCTCAACTGGGCACCTATAAGCCTGGCAGAAGTAGCAGCAATCTGCAGATCACTTTGTAGCTTATGCTCGGTGGCCCTGGACAGAACACAGGCGGCAGCTGACCTTGACCTGCACCACCCAACAGGCCCCAGAGCAAATGCACCCAGTAGACAGCTTCAGTTCATGTTGAAGCACCACCACCCAACCACCTCCACAAGTGACACACTGAAGGGATGGATTATATGGGCATAATAAGAACTGAAATAAGTTCTGCTTTGTGGGATGGGCTCCTGTACAGCTAAAAGCCCGTGATGGTCAGAGGTTGGAGGTCAGTAGTCTCAGCCAGTCTTTGCAGCTGACTGGCCTACAGGTAAATCCCTCCCATTGACATGCCAACAGTGATCAAGGCTCAACTATAACACGAGAATGTACACAGCCCACACTGGGGGTGTACCTCAAATGCCCACCCAGCTTGTGTGATCAGGGAGACTGTGCACTGGACTCTACAGAACATCTACTACATCAGGCCACTCTACCAAGTCTAGGGGGTGTAGCAGCTCTACACAACATATAGAAACAAGTGCAGGGAGGCTGGCAAAATGAGGGAAACATGTCCCAAATGAAAAAAAAAAACAGAATAAAATTCCAGAAGAAGAACTTAAAAAAATAAAGACAAGCAGTCTACTAGATGCACAGTTCAACAAAGAGATAGGAAACATAGAAATGAAGATAGGAAACATAAAAAAGAATCAGAAATGAAGAATACATTAACTGAAATGAAGAATACATGGCAGGTAATCAAATCAAATCAAAGATTTGAAGATCAGGAAGCAAAAAAAAACATGCAATCAGAACAGCAAAAATGAAAAAAAATAATTTAAAAAATAGTGTAAGAATAATGTAAGGAGCCTCTAGACAACTTAAAGGGTACCCATATTCACATCATGGGGGTGCAGGAAAGAGAAGAGGGAGAGCAAGAAATTGAAAACCTATTTGAAAAAATAATGACAGAAAACTTCCCTAACTTGGTGAAGAAAATAGACATACAAATCCAGGAAGTACAGAGAGTACCAAACAAGATGAACCCAAAGAGGCCCACACTAAGACATATCATATTTAAAATGCCAAAGGTTAAAGACAAGGAGAGAATCTTAAAAGCAGCAACAGGAAAACAGTTATTTACCTAAAAGGGAACTCCCATAAGACCATCAGTTGATTTTTCCACAGAAACTTTGCCAGCCAGAAGACACCAGCAAGAAATATTCAAAATGACGAAAAGCCAAGTACCTACAACCAAGTTTACTCTACCCAGCAAAGCTGTTATTTATGATTAAAGAAAAGATAAAGAGCTTCCCATACATTTAAAGAAAAAGTTAAAGGAGTTCACCACCACCAAACCAGTATTATATGAAATGTTAAAAGGTATTCTTTAAGGGGGGCGAGATTAAAAAAAAAGGTATTCTTTAAGAAAAAGAAGAAAAGAAGATAAAAATATGAACAATAAAGTGGCAATAAATATACCTCTATCAACAATTAAATCTAAAAAACAAAATCAATGAACAAGCAGAACAGAAACAGACTCATAGATACAGAGAACATTTTGACAGCTGCCAGATTGGAGGGAGCTGGGAGAATGGGTGAAACAGGTGAAAGGATAAAGAAGTACAAATTGACAGTTACAAAATAGTCATAGGGATGTAAAGTACAGCATAGGGTATGACGGGTGGCAAACACAAGGCCTGCAGGTGGATCTGGCCCTCCACCTTGTTTTATCTGGCCTGGCACCTTGTTTCTACCCAGCAGCAGTGCCAAGCTCCTTGCCCCTACTTAAGGAGTCGTTACATTTACATAGTCCTAAAATTACATTCGACCCTTTGAAGGCAACCGTGAGGCTGATGTGGCCCCCAGTGAAAATGAGTTTGACTCCCCTGATGTAGGAAATATAGTCAATAATATTATAATAGCTATGTATGGTGTCAGATGGGTACAAGATTTATTGGGATGATCCCTTAGTAAGTTATATAATGTCTAATCACTGGGGTGTACACCTGAAACTAACAAAACAATGCATGTCAGCTGTAATTGAAAAATAAAAAAGATTTAAAATGCAAAAACCCAGTAATAGAGTCATTGCCAGATAAATATATTCCCAGGGGATCCCATTTATGATGTGACTGACACTCTGAAGCCAGTTTTCAATGTGAATGGTGTTCCCTGGGCTTGAGCAACACCGGGGTCCTCAAAGGGTGACTTGAGATCAGGACACAAGCAGCACAGTTCATCACACCTTCTGCCCGGAATCCTGGGCAATGAGAAAGAGTGGGACACCACATTTCCCGACAGCAGGAAAAGTCCATTATGTTCACCATGCTCTGTGGAAAATCACAGGAAATCATTTCCAAAAATATAGATGAGAATTACAAGGGTTTTCTGGATAGTTTTCAGTTTACCAGTTAGTACTCTTTAAATAGAATGACTCATCCCCTGAATATGCCATTTATTTGAGAGAGTGGTTACTGTCTCAGTAATAATTGTTCTCCTACACGATTTTGGCAACCCATGGATATAAATCCTGGTTTTGGAATGGGATAGTTCATTGATTGACATTTGTTCCAGGATAAATTACCATCTGATAAAACCCACAATTCCAAATCCCATCAGTAGTTTCAGATACATCTGTTTGCAATTATCCTATCATTTGCTAGTTATTTCTTCTGATGGTTCACAGCTCTCTATATCCTCTGTATGTGTTAAAAGCCAATGGCCTTCTTCTTAGCTCAAATATTCCTCCTCCACTTTAACTAGGCCCATTCCTGGCACCCACATAAGCCTCTTTTATACCTTAAGCTTCTGAGTCAGTGGTCGAATTAACATTCAAACAGCACACAATTTTGTGTAATCTACAACTCTGAGGTAGTAGGCATCTTCTTTTTGGTATTGAATGTGCCATCTACCTTATTGTCATTTCTTCAAGTATCTACAGATGCTGAGGTTATAAAGATTTCCCAAATTACACAGGTGTGATACAAGATTATTATTATTATGTTTGTTATTCATTACTTAAAAATGCAGGTTTTATTGTGTGCAGTAGCATGCAGGTCAAGACCCAGTGCCTTGATCTTTTTTTTATTTTTTATTTTATTGTTGTTCAATTACAGTTGTCTGCATATTCTCCCCACCAGTCCCCCGCAACCCCGGCCAAACACTTCCCTCCCTTCTTCCACCCTCCCCCTCGGTTTTGTGCATGTGTCCTTTATAGTAGTTCCTGGAAACCCTTCCCCCCACTATACGCCCCCCCCCCCACTCTGGTTACTGTCAGACTGTTCTTAATTTCAGTGTCTCTGGTTATATTCCATTTGCTTTTTTCTTTTGTTGATTATGTTCCATTTAAAGGTGAGAGCATATGGTATTTGTCCCTCACTGCCTGGCTTATTTCACTTAGCATAATGCTTTCTAGTTCCATCCATGTTGTTGCAAAGGGTATAAGCTCCTTTCTTTCTGCTGCATAGTATTCCATTGTGTAAATGTACCATATAGCTTTTTGATCCACTCATTTACTGATGGGCACTTAGGTTGCTTCCAGCACTTGGCTATTGTAAACTGTGCTGCTATGAACATTGGGGTGCATAGGTTCTTTTGGATTGGTGTTTCAGGGTTCTTAGGGTATAAAACCAGTAGAGGAATTGCCGGGTCAAAAGGCAGTTCCATTTTAGTTTTCTGAGGAAATTCCATACAGTTTTCCAGAGTAGCTGCCCCAGGCTGCATTCCCACCAACAATGTACTAGAGTTCCCTTTTCTCCACATCCTCCCCAACATTTGTTTGTTGCTTTCTTTATGATGGCCGTTCTGACCTGTGTGAGGTGATATCCCATTGTGGTTTTAATTTGCATCTCTCCAATGGCTAGTGATGCTGAGCATCTTTTCATATGTCTCTGGGCCCTCTCTACGTCCTCCTTGGAGAAGTGTCTGTTCAAGTCTTTTGCCCACTTTTAAAGTGGGTTTTTTGTCTTCCTGGAGTGGAGTCATGTGAGTTCTTTATATATTTTGGAGATCAAACTCTTGTCCAAGGTATCATTGGCAAATGTTTTCCCATATGGTTGGTTCTCTTTTCATTTTTTTTAAAGATTTTATTTATTTTAGAGAGATGGGGCAGGGAGGGAGAAAGAGAGGGAGTGAAACATCAATGTATGGTTGCCTCTAGCACACCCCATACTGGGGATACAGCCTGCAACCCAGGCATGTGCCCTGACTGGGAATCAAATCGGTGATGCTTTGGTTCACAGGCCTGTGCTCAATTCACTGAGCTACACCAGGGCTGTTCTCTTTTCATTTTAATGCTGTTTTCTTTAGCCATGCAGGAGCTTTTTAATTTGATGAGGTCCCATTAGTTTTTTCTTTCCGTTATGTCCCTTGCTTTAGGGAACATATCAGTGAAGATGTTGCTGTGTGGAATGTCTGAGATTTTCCTGCTGATGTTTCCCTGGATCTTATCTTCCCTGCACAAATCCTTTCCTTCACTTTTTTTTTTACCAGTGCTGCAGGCAAAAGCCTTTTAATCATAGTCATACTGCCTGTACCCCCTGAGAACATCCAGGGTTTTGTCTGTAGGGAGATAGTCAGTCATTTCACACTGGTGAAATCCAGATGAGCTGGAAGATAGCAGCGTTATGATGGGGGAGGTGGGTTCTACTGATGTAAGGTGAGTGTGAAGAGAGGAACTAGGCTTCTTACCAGATGGTGAAAGCATACAGTGTGGCAAAAGTTACCTGGAATGTACAAGCTGAGTTGTGGTGTGAGCACTTTGTGATCCTCACAGCTCTCATACTGTCTAGCTTCAGTTCTGACCATTAGTGAGCCAACTCTCCTTTGCATTTTTAAAAACCAGTATGTAGTTTTATTTTTTAAATGTTTTGTGCTCCTTAATGGACTCCAAACATATTGAAAGGCAACAAAGACACTGCCAAAGCTACTTCTCTGACATCAGAGAACATCCTGCTTTTCTTTGAAATCAACATCATCACATCGTTATTTTCATAACAGCAGATACTTATTGCATGATTACTATTTGTAGGGCACTGTCTTGGCTAGCTTGGTGATAAGGGCCCCCCATGAACTTGCCATTATGCTGTGTAACAAATTTTAATTCTTTATGCTCTCTTTCAAAGTGTCATGTTAGAGTACCCCTGATCTGTAATCTCCTCTTCTCCCATCCTTTCTCTTAGCTAATTTTAGGCAAATCGTTCAACAGCACTTCACCATCCTAATTCTGTTTTTAACTCTTTTATTCATTAACTTTCCTATTGCCTGGACTGATTCATTTTTCCATTTTTATTCCAAGCAACTCCTAAGTTACACTCCACAGGGAGACTCTGTAAACCGTACACAAGAAGCTTGTATGACTCTCATGGTTCACACTCTCATGGTGCACCCAAGAGAATGCAGAGGAGTGAGGACACCCAGATGTTTGCATTCTTGAAGATCTCATGTGACCTGTAGGATTCAACAGGGCAACAAAGTACTCTTGCTGAACACTGTTCTGGAGTGATGGCACTTTAAGGATATGCATCTAAGTGACAGAGTATGTCAACAACCAACTCGATTTCCACCTGAACATGTAGTAAGGAAAAGATTCCTTCATTCTACTGGAAGCAAAGTGTGGGCTCAATAGAAATACAATACACACTGGTTAGCTCCTCTTTGCATCCAGTGTTCGCTTAGTTTTCACAGATTATGCTGATGTTGATGCATTTTTTTTATTTGGTTAATTCCCTAAAAGACAAGAACTATGGCTGTTTGCTTACTTTGTTCTTTCCCAACACAGGGTTATAGATAGACAGCTAGAAGACAGATAGAGAGACAGATAAAGTGTTTTGTCGATGATGCTCTTCGACTGAATGATCCTCTTTTATTGTAGTGTTTACTATTGCTCATGTTTGCCCACCATCTTTTGTTTCTGATTTCTGTCAATGCATTGCAAATTTAATTTATTCAACAAACATTTTGGCCAAGGGACTTAAAACTCTGAATCCTGCCTGTGGCCACTGTCTCCTTCCTGTGAGCTCTCTCAGGGATATACACAGAAGACATATAGAGCTACTGCTAACCTCGTAAGGGTATAAAGAGAACCCTGAGAGGTGTGGCTTAGGTAGTTGGGCATCATCTAGCAAAGTGAAGGGTTGCCAGTTCAATTCCCAGTCAAGGCACATGCCTGGGTTGCAGGTTTGGTCCCTGGTCAGGGTGTGTATGAGAGGCAACCAATTGATGTTTCTCTCTCTCACATCTATGTTTCTCTCCCTCTCTTCCTCCTTCACTTCCCCCTCTCTTTAAAATAAATAAATAAATAAACAAAATCTTTTTAAAAAAGAATATATATAGACAGGATAGAAGTATTAAGTGTGGATTTGTGAACAGAAGCCATGAATCCCATGGTGACAATTCCAATGTGTTTTTGTATGACCGTAACTCCAAACAATTTAAGTTCACTGTGACTCTCCTACTTGGTGCTTCTCACCATTCTCATACAAAAGGAAAAGTATGAGACAAATTCTGTAAATTCTTTGGGCCTCAGTCTTGTCATCTGTAACATGGAGATAATGCTGGCACCTAGCTCATATGGTCATTGTGAAAATTGAATGAGTTAATACACATAAAATGCTTAGATTAGTATGCTGTTTACAGTAAGTGCCAAATAAGTAAGTGTGTGTTATTATTATCTGAAGTGCCACCTAGTAAATGGTAATTATTAAACAAAGCAATATTTTTAATGGCCATAAGCTTTTTTTACCTTTGAAAAGAGGCCTCTGGCCATTGAATTACAACCCTAAAGAAAGTGCAGCTCTCTTACCGGTTTAGGGTAAAGGTCCTTTTTATTTGTTATAGCCAATATTATAGAAATTCTAGGGATATTTCCTAGAAATTTTTGCCTAATGAGTACAAATTGCAGTAAATGTAACAGAATTCGAAAATATTAACTGTAGTAATGATGCAGGAAACAATCTTAAAAACAAACCATGGAAAAATTATATCGCCGTGTTTAAACCTAGAAAGCCTCTGTAGTTGAATTGTTGTGTCACACAGTAAACCCGCGGAGGTGCTTTTTGGAGGAACACAGTTATTACCGTGAATTATTTACAGATGGCGGGTGGGAACCAGCACAGGATGAGGACGGAACAGTACGGACGCTCTCACACTAGCGGTTGCAGGACAGTTTTCCTCAAGTAGAAACTCTGTGCTCTAGACACGGAGTGGACTGTGGTCCTCTTCTGGGTCTCTGACTCTGCTTCACTTTGGTTTCGGGAGAGCTGAGAAACTGCGTGTCCGGAGATGGAGAGACTGTGTGCAATGCCAAGTGGGGGCAGAGAAAAAGTCGGTAACAGACATGCTCCAGGCGCAGTAAGGTTAGTGAGTACGAACTGCAAATCTGTCTCTTAATTTCCTAAAGGAGGAAGGTCTGGGTAGGTATGAGGCTCTGATTGGCTGACCTGAGCATTCCTTCTTGCAGCTGAATTTTCGGGCATTGCTGTGGTAAGATGAAAAATGTACTCACCTGTGAGGCAGAATACATACACCTCTGTCCTGGGTCTGCCTGTGAGTGGAGGTGTAACCATGGTTATAGCCACTCCTCTCCCAGGTGGGTTCCTCAGAAGCAAACTCTGAGACATGTATTCAGGTACAAGTGACATATTACAATGGTGCTCCTTGGATAAGGCCAGAAAAGAGTTGGAAGAGCAGGATAGGAAAAGGGGGAAAGCCAAGTGAGGATAAAAAGTCAGGAGAAGTCCCTGCTTTGGCCTGACCCCCAGGAATCTGGGGCAGAACCTCACTGAAGAGTTTGCCTAGAGGCTTTGCCCTTGCATTTTATACCCTCATAGCAGGTAGTTCTTGGCTGTCCTGGGTTGTGTGGGGGGGCTGGGTAGTGAGGAACTTCTCAATCTCCTCTGACTCTCTGCAAAAGGCAAGGACTCCAGTGTCCGAGAACAGTTCCCTAGAGTCCCAAGGACAAACTGTTAACTACTAAGCCAAGTGAAATCGCTCCAGTGGGGCGGCAGCCGGGTCTGCCCCAAGTCTCTCCCCGGGGCCTCAAGACTCCATCTATATTATCCAGTGGTAGGACCTGATGATCTCTTAAGTAGCATGATTATGTAATTATAAATTCTACAGCTCTAAGATTACTTTTTAACTATTTTGGCAGTACTATTTAAATTGCAGCATGACTACGCAGTTTTAACAAAATGAAAAAGAATTGTAGTCCAGCGGAAAAGCAAAGGTGATACCATGAACCAGCCATGTTGCTGCTGGCCAGCAGGGAAAGGCACGGATCCACAGAGGGAAGGGGGTTGCACATGGGAGAGCCAGGAGCCGAGCAGCTGTTAGAAGATGCCACTCTGGAAACTGGGTCGAAAGCAGGTTATGGAATGCTGAATGAAAACCACTCAGCCTTTGTGACCACTGTGGCAGCTGTTCAGACCAACTGATGATAGCGTTTTGTTCTCTCTTGCCTGGAACAGGGCAGACCCAGTTTCTGTCAGAATTACTAGGTTGTCAGACACTTTCACCCACCCTTCTCCTCTATCAGCGTATACCAAGCCTGCCTGGAGGCGTGGGGTCCTGTAGCCCTTGACACCCACCTTCCACCAGGATCCTCCCCTGCCTTCTCCCATGCGGTGCAGGAGGATGGGAGGTGGGGAGAAAGCTTGTTTGCACTTAATCCACATTTCTTTAGTCTGAGATAAACATATTTGTTTATCCACTATTGAACTTTTAATAAAAAATACAAGTTAGAGGGCTATAGACTTCACTGAGCTTCAGTTTTCTGATGTTATGGAGGATAACACAGCATCTTATCTCATATGCTTTTGAGCACTACCTGATATATTGTCTATATACAACTTACCATGTGCTTAGCTCCACAGTTTACAATAGCCAAGTGCTGGAAGCAACCCAAGTGCCCAACAGTAAATGAGTGGATTGAAAAACTATGCACATGTACACAATGGAATACTACGCAGCAGGAAGAAAGAAGGAGCTCCTACCTTTCCCGACAGTGTGGATGGATCTGGAGAGCATTATGCCAAATGAAATAAGCCAGGAAATGAAAGAAAAATACCAAATAATCCCATCTATAAGTGGAACTTAATCAACAAAACAAACAAGCAAGCAAAATATGTCCAGAGGTATTGAAATAAAGAACAAACTGGCACTAACCAGAGGGGAAGGGGAAGGGGATAATGGCAGAAATAAGGGGAAGGGTCATCAAGGAACATGTATAAAGGACACAGGGACAAAGCCAAAGGGCAGTAGGATTGAGGGTGGGAGGTTGGGGTGGGTGGGGCAAGGGAGAGTGGTGGTGGGAAAAGGGAGACAACAGCACTTGAACAACAATAAATAAATTTTAAAAGATAAAACCATGAAATAAAATATATGGCTTACATAAAGTATGATGAAAACCTTGAAGTCAATGTATTAGTTGTTTCACTGAATAAAAACAGACTAAATCCCTTTATTAAAAGATAGAGGCACTCTGCCCTGGCTGGGTGGCTCAGCTGGTTAGAGTGTCATCCGGATGTCAAGGCTTGTGTGTCTGACTCTGGTCAGGGCACATACAGGAAACGGCTAATAAATGCAGAAATAAGTGGAACAAGAAATCTATGTCTGTCTGTCTGTCTGTCTGTCTCCCCCTTTCCCTTCTTCTCTTTCTTTAATATCAATTTAAAAAAAGATAGAGACAACATGTACAGGTTAAGAAACACAACCTATTACAAGGTATTGTAAGTAACAGACAATGTAAAGTGATAAAGCAAGTTTTAAAATTAAAGAGTAAAGACATCAGGTACATGAAAATAAAAAGAAAGCATGAGTGACACTATTAATATCATACAAGAAAGCCCTGGCTGGCATAGCTCAGTGCATTGAGTGCGGGCTGCGAACCAAAGCATCGCAGGTTCGATTCCCAGTCAGCGCACATGCCTGGGTTGCAGGCCACGGCCCCCAGCAACCGCACATTGATGTTTCTCTCTCTCTCTTTCTCCCTCCCTTCCCTCTCTAAAAATAAATAAATAAAATCTTTAAAAAATATATACAAGATAAGTTGAAAGACACAGCAGGATAAGAAGAGACATAAATAATGTTAAGACGTGCAGTTTTTGAACATGTATAACAATAAAAAAATCCAGGTGCACCAAACCAGGTAGGAGCTAAATATGCAAAGCAAAAGAAAAGAAAAAATTTTTTGAAAAATTAAACTTGTAGTGAGATATATTTCTACCTTATTTCACAACTGATGAATCTAGTTGTCAAAAATTACTAAGGACGTAGAAGACTCCAATCACATCATTGCACACACACACAATCTCAGTTTAACGGACAGTGTTGCATCCAGTGATTTGAGATGAGAGTCTATCTCTGTATATGTTGGCGATTCTCCTACTTTTTGGTCTCAGTACCCCTTTACATTCTTAAATATTATTGTGGTCCCCAAATAGCTTTTGTGTATAAGAGTTAGAACATAGTGGATATATGTGGGTATATATAGTTATATATTAGAACATGTGGGTAATAATATTTCTATATTTACCATATCAGTCATTAAAACAAATAATTTAAAATATTAATTAATTAATTTTAAATAGTACCTCATTACTTGTTAATAAATATTCTATAAAAATAACTGTATTTTATAAAAATAACTATATTTTAAAAAACAAAGCATAGCAAGGAGTGTTATGCATTTTCCAAATCTTTTTAATGCCTGGCTTAGTAGATGAAAAATATATTCTGGCTTAGTAGTTGTAATCTCATATTCTGCTTCTGCACTAAATCTGTAATGTGTTGATTTTAGTTGACATATGTGAAAAAAAATCTAGCCTCATACATACAGCATAGGTAGCTGGAAAAGGAAGAGTGTTTTAACAGCCTTTTCAGACAATTGCGGATATTCTTCTTTAATACTATATCAGAACTTGACAAGTGGTTTGTTCTTAAATGTTAGTTGCAAAGTGGAATCTGAACTATATCAATAAATCTTTCATACTCAGCTACACTAAAATCCACTGATCTCTTCTTGTGCATTTTAAAGGAATCTTTTATCCACGTATGGTTTTCTAATGGCATGCATTATTAATCCGGAAAATATTGGTTTATTAAGTTGGCAGATCTTCCAAATGTTGACAAAACCATTTTACATTGTGAAAAAACTAGATTCATTAATACCATCAATGATTTCATCAGAAAATCCTTAAGGATTAAGAAGGGGATCCAGCTCAAAATTCTATTTTTGTTTAAAGGTTGTATTTTATCTTTAGCAAGAAACGTTGTCAATTATTCCCCTGGGTGTGTGTGAGTGCATGTACTAGCTCAGCTCCTGTCTCAACCACACAGCTGATACTTCTCCAGGCAATCGTGTCACCTTCATAGGTAGCAGAAGTATTTTTGCACATTGTGTCCTGCAGAATATTGAAAAGATGTGCTCAAGGGTTTAGGTTTTTTTTAATTAATTGTTTTTGCTGCTCCATCAGGATATTGGTAAGAGAAACAAGCGGTTTTGTCTTATTGCAGGGGAGCTGTCAGGGAATGTGACTACCAGCACAGCTCAGTGCGCTGCCTTTATTTGTGCTACACAACCTCACCCACCATTTCTTTTGCACTTTAGTGCAAATGCCGACAAAATGGAAAATGCAAATAATGTATTAGTGTTATTACAAAAACAGTTTTTACCTGTGGTCTTCTTGAGAGGAACCCCTGGGGATTACAAGGCCATATTTTGGGACTTGATTATTGTATATATTGCATATTATACACACACACACACACACACTACACAGATACTACACATATACACATATATATGATACATGCTATTTATATCAAGGACTTTATTTCCTTTCATACTGTTGCTCTGCCATCTCCTAGGGCACCATCATTACCTGATATCCGCTGAGATTCCCCCTGGTACAAAGGGGAAATGAAACCTAGAAGAGGCATGCCCACTTCTTAAGGCCCAGGCCTGGATGTTTGTAATGAAACCCAGCAGTGAAATTCTAGACAATATTGACCTTGTGGGAGGGGGGTGGCAAAAGTCACAGAAATGTGAGCGTGTGCTGAGTTACTGCCTCATTGAGAAGGAGATGCAGAGGGTGATAAATTTGAGGAACATTACATTTGAATCTAGGGTTGAAGACCATCTCTGCAAAAGTAAACAGAATGTAATAAAATTTAAATCATTAGGAAAACAAACGTTCACTTCATTAGAAAGCAATGAAGAGAAAGAATAAAACAAAGTCTGGGATGTAGAATATGTAAAATGAGAAACTGGTACTATAACAGTAATTGCAATGAATTTATATATTCAATGGGCTAAACTCAACAATGAAAAGATAGAGACTCTTAGTTTGAATTGAAAATCTCAAAAAAAATCACTCAATGTCCAAAAGATAGACCTTAAAGAGATAAACTGAAAAACAAAATAGAACAAGAAAAAACAGAAGAGTATTAATCAAAAGAAGAAAGTGTTCTAGCTACCTTCACAAGTGGTGAACAGTGAAAAAACTACAACGATGAAAGAAGTCACATTCTAATAAAAATAATGATAAAAGAAGATATAATAGTTATGAATATTTACATCTAATACTATAACCTTAAAATATATAATGCAACAATTATGGGGAGAAATATATGAATCAATTATTGTAGTTTTAGACTTATTACACAATTCTTTTGGATTGAGGTAGGAAAAAATAGCCGAAATATAGAAGCCCTGAGTGATACAATTAATATGCTCAAAGTATTTGTTACTTACAGAATACCCAGCAGCACTGAATACCCATTGGGGGCACTCATAGAACGTTTACAGACCTTGACTATGTGCATAGGAAGCCTCAGTACATCCCAAGGAGTAAGTAATGATGATAAAACGAGCATAGTAACTAACAGTTAAGGCCCTGGCCAGTGTGGCTCACTTGGTTGGGTGTCATTTCACAACCAACAGATGTTTTCTTTCTCCCTCTCTTCCCCTCTCTCTAAAAATAAATAAATAAAATCTTTTAAAAATTACTGACAGTTAAGTGCTTAGAATGTGTGAAGAACAGCTCTAAGTAATTTGAATCCCCCCCGCAAATCCTGTGAAGTGAGTCCATTATTATTTCTACTTCACCATTGAAGAAACTAAGATGCACAAAAGCTAAGTAAACGAATTCACTCAACTGTGAAATTGTTCTCTATCATTCTGTTATACTAATAATTTTATGTTAATGAATTTAGTAATATGGATCAAATGAAGTCATCTCCGGAAAAATGGAAATGCCGAAATTTGTACAAGAAGAAACAAAGAACATGAGTAAACCAGTAAATATTTAAAAGATACAAATGGTAATCAGCATCATATAGACTATATTCATCCACCATTAATATATAACCCTTGAGTTAAAAATAAAACCATAAGGGAAATTGAAAGATATTTAGAACTAAAAAAATTAACAGGTTACATGTCAAAATTTGTGTGAAATGCTAAAGTAATTCTCATATGGAAATGTGTAACTCTAAAATATTTATTAGAAAACAAGAAGAGTTGAAAACCAGTGGGCTATGTATTCAACTTAAAAATTTGGAAAAGGATGAAGAAGGCAAAGCAGGAAGAGCTCAGAAAGAAGGAAAAAATGTGCAGCAGTCAGAATTTGGGCAGGAAAACAGCACCGCAGTGAGTGACATGATGTAAGATCTCATGGAATTGTGGGAGAAGCTGAAGAAATAAAAGGGGAGGGCTGGAGGACGAGAGGAGCCTAACCAGGGACCGTGGAGAGGCACTGCGAAGTCCGTGGAAAGCTGTCACTGGCATCTGCCGGTGGGATTCAATGAGCTGTAATGTGTAAAAAGTGCTTAGGGCAAGACCTGGCACGTAAAACAAAAACCATAATTTGTGTTATTCTATTCTATGTATAGCAGTAATTAGTCAGAAATAGAAGTGGGGAAAATATGCTATTGAAATAACTCCATTATAACCAAGGTTAGAAAATACCTCGAAATAAATTTAACAAGAAAGGCACTTATGTGTAAAACTATAAAATTTTACTCAAGAACATAAATTATAATTTAAACCAGGTATCTGCAAACTTTTTCTGTAAAAGTCCAAACAGTGATCATTTTGGGCTTTGTGGCACTTGTCTCCATAGCAAATCTTCAACTCTGCCCCTGCTCAGCTGTAGCTGTAGCATGAAAGCAGCTAGAGATAGTGTATAAATGACTCTGCATGGCTAGATTTGGCCAATGGGCTGTAGTTTGTGGATCCATGGTTTAAAAAAATGGAATGACATAGCATATTCCTGGGTGAAAAAAACTGAACACATACAAATGTCAATTTCTCCAAAATAATGAATAAATGGATGTTCTGTAAAGATAAGTGCATAGGAATAGCTTAAAAAATATTAGCACAACTATAGAGAAAGCCTAGAAATGTTTTTCTGTTTCTTCCTTCCCTCCCTCTCTCTCCTCATTCATTCAGAAGAAAAATAAGGTCAAATACTTCTCTACTCTACTGATGTACTTTTCAAAACGAATTAAAAACTCTTAGAAGAAAGTTTTGGAGAGCATATATAACATCTAGGCTTGGGGTGAGAACTTTTAAACCAAGATAGAAAACGTAGAAGCCATAAAAGGAAAGACTGATTTTTTGCTTACATAACAATGAAGAACATTTGTACAGTAAGAGATACCTAAACAAGGTAAGGATAAACAAGAGAGTGAGAATGACTTAATCTGCAATACATGTGAGAGAGAAACAATATTTAAATACATGAAGTTCTTCCTTATCAATTCTAAAAAGACAATACAATAAAAGTGGGAAAAAGCATTTCAGGGAAGTGAAAACTCAAAGGGCTGGTAAAAATATGAACATATGCTCTGCCTCAGTGGTAGAAACATCTTCCTACAGATTGATAACACAAGGATGGATATTGCAGTTCTCTTTTTAAGAGAGGAAAAACAAGCAGAGCAAATGTTTATCCATCTGAGAATGGTTGACCATATTGTGATACATGCAGATGTAAGTATTATGTGGAAATTAATAGGAATGAGTTCAGAGTTTCTGGTTTAACTGGAAGGATTTCTAAAGCCAGAGAAAAGCAAGACACAGAAGAAAATATATAATACGGTCAAATCTTTTTATGAACTGAGTTTCCCAAAATCTATGTACATAAGTGCATATATTTACATATGAACTATATGAGTACAAAAGTCTAAAGAACATTGATTACTTGGAGAGAGAGGGATGCAGAGGGGGTGGAAGAAAGCAAGGCGCATGCGCGCACACACAGTTTGTAGAGGAAAAAGGGGGCTCATAATTTTTAAAATCTCACTTATGTAAAATTTTATTTATATATCCAGAGGTGGCATTAAAAATATTTAACAACCGGTATGGCACAGGTACAGACCAATCAGAACGGACGCTGGCTGGGACATTGTATGGGTGTGTGCGCAGTGAATATTGGCCCTGTTATTTCCCTACATACTCGTGCCTTTATTTCTGCGGGAGAGATTCCTAGGAGTTGGATTGCTGGGTCAAAGGGTATGTGTACTTCTAGTTTTAAAAGAAATTGCCAGATTGCTGTCCAAAAAAGACTGCAGCAATTCACATTTCTTCGGGTGATGTATGAGTGCCCCCCCCCGCCCCTCCCCCCTCCATCCCAACAGCAGTGGCGGACATATCAATCACAGGGCAGGGAAATATTCTAAGATAGGCAAGTATTCTGTCTCTCAGCTGGAAGCCTCAGCTGTTGAAAAGAGTGAAAGGAGCTTGTGGTTTTAAGGAAGGTCTCTGACAAGCTAATCTTAAACTCTGAATACTGTATGCTCAAGGTAGAATGTCTACCAGCTGCTGCCGCCTTCCCCATGTTAATCCCACCAGCTCCAGTTTAGGTCTTGTCCCTTCTTCCTGGGTTGAGGTGATAATTTTATTGCAACGGATGTTCCTATCTTGGAGATATGTGGTGCCATTTAAAGCTTTTATCACTAAACCCAGAGGATTTGGTTCCCTCAGCAAATGGACAGCAGAATAACTTACTACTATTTTTAATGAGCCAAAGTTCAAATTGGAAAACTCAAATGACAAGGGCATCGCTGTGGGTAATGTGGACCCATGGTCTCTCGTAAACTCATATGGAAACAGGAAAGAACAGAATAGTTTCTCCTTATGGGCTATAAATGTTTGTAATTCTTCGGTTAGGGTGTTGGTCCACTGAGCACGCAGAATGCCAAAGGTGGAGAGGGACAAGGGACACGGAAGAGGTAAATATGCTTAAATCTTCTGCCTAGTTGATGGATGCATAATGCTATTATTTATAAAGACTAATGGTGAAGAAGAGATTGCTTAAAGAAGAAGAGGGAAATTAAATTCAATTTTGAACATTACATTTCATTAACTAACAGCATTTATTGAGATCCCACTATATTCTGTGGCCGAGGATTCACAGATAAATGCCACAGTCCTCAGCCCTGATGACAAAAAGGACAATTAAAGTCTTTTGCATTTAGCTTAGTTAAAAGTTAAATTCCACGGATAATATAGGAGAACAGAAAAAAAAAAGATACTCCACTCTAACCCAAGGTCCTGGGAGTCCCACTGGTAATGGTGATACCTGTGTTTATACTGGGAATAGTGTGAAGCCAGCGAGATGTAAGGAGTGGCATTCTGGATGGAAAGGAAGCATGAACAGAGGCACAAAGCAGGGTGAGTAGAACAGGTGTAGGAAAACACAAGTGGTTAGGAATAGCTGGAATGTGAGTGAATATGGGGCAGCAACAACAGGTTGAAGAGTGGGATCATGAAAGGCCTTCCAAGCCATGCTGAGTAACTGGGGTTTCACCCTGTAGCTGAGGCAGTGAATCACTAATAAAACAGATGAATGATGACAATATTTGTATTTAAAATTGATCATGGACCTCTGTAGGGAAGAGAGATTTGAGAAAAAGAGGTAGTAGAACTGGAGAGAGGGTACCCCATCAGCAGGGGCTGCAAGCTTCTCAGCAAGATCCAATAAGCTCCTAAGGCCGGGTGGACTGTCCGATGCCCCTGGGTCGCACTGTGGTGCTCTTGCTTGCACCAGGGTCCTCATGACACCTCTAGTTGTCCCAGACTGTCCACTGTAGTTTCCACCCTCCATTCTGTTCCTCTCTTTCCCCTTCCCACTCATGTTTCTATCCAGCAAAGTCTTGTTGGATATTAGAATAAGCAATCAATTTGATTGGCTGATGAATAAGTCACAGGCTCATTTTAAGAGGACCACCCTTAATTCTAAATTGGTGGCATTTGGGGTAAGGTTACTTAGTTAAAAGCATAATTTTTGGCTGTATGAGGGTGTTATTTACCCTGCATGCTGGCCACCTGCTCTGCCTGGTTATAAAACCAGCTTTGTGCTGCATACAGCACGGGCAGAGGTGAACAGTGAGATTTTTCTTCCCCACCTTTGACAGGGTCTCTGTATCAGTTTCTTTGGTTATAGCAACCAAAAGCAACTCTGGCTAACTCAAGCAAAATTTAAATTGAGGGAGAGGCAGGGTGGATTTCTTGGAAAGAAAGGTGGGTTCACAGAATCAAAGGAAAAAGTGAGCAACCAGGTTGGCGAAGTGAGTGGCTCCAGGGATCTTTGAGCCTGGAATTGATAAACTGTCCCTCTGGGACTCTGCCGTAGAGGGGACTGGACTCCAATGTAGGGAAAGCCCTTGATTGGCTTACTTTGCTTAATATGCCCAACCCTTGGTGAGGGCAGGAAGAGGGTGCAGGGTGCCGTGGTTCAATCCCTAGGAAAGTGGAGTCTGCCCACCAGAACAGTAAAGGGATGTGGGGCAAACAAACACCACAGACACTCACTATAGCATCATCTTGCTTATTTGTAAACTGAGGAAACTCAGAGGTTAGAAACCTTCTTCCTCTAAACTTTGGAGTTCATAAGTCAAAATGACTAAGTACCCTTGTATGCTTTTCTAAGTCCATGGATACCGTTCAGTTCCTCCCTTAATCAGGCAGACAACTTCAATGTTAGATGTTTGGCTAGATGGGATCTGCATACAACGACCAGTGTCTGTGTGCTGCATAGTTTTGATTGCCTTACAGTAATGGGAAGGGTAGGGTCTAAAGAATAAAGTGATGAGAGAAATCTTCATGGAGGTGATAGAAAGATACAAACCTCATAGCTTCTCCACAGCACAAGGCTATTTCAGGAAATTAGCTTGTTTAAAATACATGGGATCTTTAGTTTTAGGGATTTCTACTTTCTTCTCCATTTCAGGACCAAGAATATAAACTCAAATGATTGATAAAAATACAATTTTTCCATATCTGACCAGACAAAATATTGTCCAAACAGCTAATGACCGCCGAAGCCACTAATCAGTCCATTAGTGGTATGGCAGGCGCTGTACGGTCGTTGCGCGAGACCCTCCACCAGCGTCCTTCATAGGCTCAGGCAGCAAGGTTCTCTGGCTTGCTCAGGCCCTGGCAGCAGCCTGCACTTGCCTTTCTACAGTAATAGCAGATGCTTGGCACCAACTGCCGTTTGCCACCATAAGTTTCTTTCTACTCAAGACCATAAGATGCTTCCTGGCTCCGCTCCGGCTCCCTCGTGGAACTTTGCCTCCTTCATTAGAGATGGGCTGAATCCTGGTGATCTGAGTTCTGGCTTTGATTTGGGAAGTAAATGTTAGGAAAAAAATGGAGTGTGTGCCTTTGATTTCAAACTTTTCTTTTTACTTGTATGTGACTCCAACTGAAATTATAGTCTTCTATTATTTTTCCCCTTGAATGATTTCTGACTTGCTTCTAACAAATAAGGAAAATAAACTAAGCAGCATGAGAAAACCAGTGTCAGCATTAGAAAACCATGTGTAAGAGCAAATGGAAAACCAACATCCACGACTCATAAAAATTAATGGCAGGGTGTGGCACACAGCTGCCCAAATGATGAAAAAAAAAAGCTATATTGTGAATTGCTAGGGAATTAACTGTTGTAAGAGGAGAAGCACTGTACTAGTGATTTGAGCTTGTACCATCAGTGGTGAGGATGGCTGCGAAGGAGTGAAATATTTAAGCATTTGCCTGAGAATTAGTGGCTTTCTGGAGACAGATATTTTTCACCATGAAAATATCCATTCAATGATGATTGCTGTGCTTATGACAATAGCTGCTGGTGAGAGAAGAAAACTAGAGTGTTCTGAGGCAAAGATTTAGATTTGAGGCATCCTAAAGTGCTCTAAGAGGATCTCATTATAGACACTTGGACAAGAAAGCAGAATTTTATTTGATTATTTGTTTAAAATAATGGGAGAAAATGTGTTCCTCCTACTAGGAGGGCTTGGTGAATAGATGCAGCAAATATTTTGAACACATAATTCAGTCTACCATATTACTAATACAATTTCTTTAATTATCAGAGATTTTCAGTTTCTTTCTTCCTTTTAATTTCCCCAGTTTTATTGAGATATAATTGACACATAACACGGCATAAGTTTAGGGTGAAAAAGGTGATTATTTGATAAGCATATGTACTGTGAAATGTTTACCACAATAAGGTTAGTTAACACATCCTTTACCTCACCTAATTACTGTTTTGTTATTGTTGTAATGGTGAAAAATAAAAGCTCTACCCTCATAGCAACCTTTGAGTATAAAATACAGTATTGTTAACTGTAGTCACCATGCCGTACTGTAGATCTCTGGAACTTGTTCATTGTAACCGAAAGTTTCTTATCCTTGGCAAGCATCCCCACCCCTCAGCCCCTGGCAACCACCATTTACTCTGTTTCTATGAGTTCACAGATTTTAGATTCCACATGCACGTGAGATCATATAGTATTTGTTGTTCTCTGCCTGACTTATTTCTAATGAATGAATGAGGGATGGCTGTCCAGTCCCATTCATGTTGTCTCATGGAAAAATTTCCTATTTTTTAATGGCTGAGCAATATTGCATGGTGTTTGTATATTTAAGTACCACATCTTCTTTCTCCATTCATGCACTGAGGACACTGGGTTGTTTCCATCTCTTGGCTATTGTGCATAGTGCAGCTGCAGTGGAGATGGGTGTGCAGATATTTCCTTGAGATCTTCTCATTGACTTTGTATATACCCAGCAATGTGATTACTGAATCATAAGGCAGTTCTACTTCTAATTTTTTTTGAATGACCTTCATACTGTTTTCCACAGTAGCTATCCCAACTATCATTTCCTCCAACAGTGCACCAGGGTTCCCTTTTCTTCACACCCTTCCAGCATTTGTTATCTCTTGCCTTTAAAAAAAATTTATGGAATTTATTGGGGAGACATAAGTTAACAAAAGTATATAGGTTTCAAGGGTACAATTCTATAACACACCACCTGTATGTTGCATTGTGTTTACCACATGAAGTCAAGTCTCCTTCCATCTCCATTTATTCCCCCCTTTACCTTCTTCTACCTTTCCTTCTGTCCCCCTTTTTTTTCTGATAATCACCGTAATGTTGTCTGTGTCTATGAGGGCTTTTTTTCTTCTTAATCTTGTCACTTTTTTGATAACAACCATTTAACAGGTTGGAAGTGGTGTCTCGTGGTTTTCATTTGCAGTTCCTTCATAATCAGTCATGTTGAGCATCTTTTAGGTACTGGCCATTTGTGTGTCTTCTCTGGGGAAAAGTCAAACTTCTTTGTCCACCTGCTATTTTGATTTTTGTTTGCTATTGAGTCATATATGTTTTTTATACATTTTGAATATTAACCCTTTAGCAGATATGTGGCTTGCAGACATTTTTACCCATTTTGTAGGTCGTGTTTTCATTTTGTTAACTGTTTATTTTGCTATGCAGGAGCTTTTTAATTTGCTATAGTCCTACTATTGATTTTTGCTTTTGTTGCTTGTGTTTTTGTTGTCATATACAAAAAAAAAATTGTTGCCAAGATCAATGTCCAGGAGCTTTTCTCCCTGATATTTTCTTCTAGAAGTTTTACAGTCTCAGGTCTTAGGTTTAAGTCCTTAATCTATTAATTTTTATGACTGGTTTAAGATAGGAGCCCGAATTCATTGTTTTGCATGTGAATAACCAGTTTTTGCAACACTATTTATTGAAGAGAATATCCTTTTCCCACTAGTATTCTTGGCTGCTTTATTGAGTATTAGTTGACCATATACACACGTTTTATTTCTGGGCTCTCCATTCTGTTCCATTGGTCTATATGTCTGTTTTTTATGCCAATACCATACTGTTTTGATTACTGTGACTTTATAATACAGTTTGAAATCAGAAAGTGTGATGCCTCCAATTTTGTTCTTCTTTCTCAAGATAGCTTTGGTTATTTAGGGTACTTTGTGGTTGCTTATGAATTTTAAAATTGTGTTTTTCTATTTCTGTGAAAAATGTCATTGAAATTTTGATAGAAATTGCATTGAATATGTAGATGGCTATGGGTAGCATGAACATTTTAACAATATTTACTCTTCTGATTCATGAACATAGAGTATCTTTCCATTTATGTCTTTTTTAATTTCTTTTATCAATGTTTTATAGTTTTCTGTGTACAGATGACTTATACTTCCTTGGTTAAATTTGTTTCTAAATATCTTATTACATTTAATACTATGGTGAGTGGGATTCTTTTCATCTTTTCAAATAGTTCATTGTTAGTTTATAAAAACACAAAAGATTTTTATAAGTTGATTCTGTATTCTAAAACTTTGCTAAATTCAATTATTAGTTATAACAGCTTTTTGGAGTCCTTAGAATTTTCTACATATAAGATTACCAAACAGAGACAATTTTACTTCTTTCTTTTGGGTGCTTTTATTTCTTATTCTTGCCTAATTGATCTGGATAGGACCTATAGTACTATGTTGAATAACAATGGTGAGAGTGAGTACCCTTGTCTTGAAAGAGGGAAATTTCAACTTCTCACCACTGAATAAAATGTCAGCTGTGGGCACATTACATGGTCTTTGTCATGTTGAGATATGTTCTTTGTATGCCCAATTTGTTACAAGCTTTTTTTAGTGTGAAAAGATTTTGAATTTTATCAAATGCTTTTTCTGCATCTATTGAGATGATCATGTGATTTTTCTTTCATTTTATTAATGTGGCATATCACATTTATTGATTTGAATATGTAGAATTGTCCTTGCATCCTAAGAATAAATCCTACTTGACCATGGTGTATGATCCTTTTAATATGTTGTTGAATTCGGTTTGCTAGTATTTTTTTTAAAAGAGTTTATTTATTTATTTTTAGAGAGGGGGAAGGGAAGGAGAGGAAGGGAGAGAAACATCAATATGTGGTTGCCTCTCGAACACCCCCTGCTGGTGACCTAGCCTGCAACCCAGGCATGTGCCCTAACTGGGAATCAAAACTCGACCCTTTGGTTTGCAGGCCTGTACTCAATCCACTGAGCTACACCAGCCAGGGCGATTTACTAGTATTTTGTTGAGAATTTTTTCATGAGAGAGATATTGGCCTATAGTTTCCTTTTTCTGTAGTATCCTAATCTGGCTTTGGTATCAGAGTAATTCTGGGTTGAAAAGTTAGTTTGAAAGTTTGTACCCTCCTCCTCAGTTTTCTGGAAGAGTTTGGAAAGAATTGGCATTAATTCTTTCAATGTTTTGTGGAACTTTCCCATGAAACCATCTGGTCCTGGGCTTTTCTTTATTGGGAGATTTTTGATTATTGATTCAGTCTCCTTACTTGTTATTGGTAAGTTCAGATTTTCTATTGCTTTGTGATTCAGACTTGGTAAGCTGTATGTTTCTACAAATTTACCTTTGTGTCTAAATTGTTGATCTTTGTGCAGGAATAGGCTGACATTTCTACTTCACCCTCTTGACTGTAGGTTCTAGCAAACTTTTAACTTTCTCCAAGTTTTCAAATTTACTGAAATAAATATTTTCATATTATTCTCTTATTTTGTCTTAAATTTACTTATATGTTCACTATGGTTTCTTTCCCTCTAGTGGTTCTTATTTGTGACTTCAGTTTTTTGCATGATTAATTTTTCCAGAATTTTACCTACTGGCCCTTTAAATGAAAGGGCTTTGTGGTTCCTACGTATGTCACTTCTTGTTTGTATTATACAAATGTTTGTTCTTATTTGTATTTTTCTGCCTAGTCTGCTTTTCTTGGACTTATTATACTTTTTTAAAATCCCTTAAGTCAATGTGTAGGTAATTTTCACTTCACTATATATATCAATTATTTCCCTCATTTGCTATCTCTCAGATATTTCTGGATGTAGTAGGTTTCCTCTTAATTCAGTTCTAAATACTTTACATTTTCCATTTTGACTAATTCTTTGATGTTTAGTTTTGGAAATATATTTTTTTAAATATCCGAGATTATCATTTCTGTTATTGTTTTATAAACTTAATTCCATTGTGGCAGAGATTACTGTATTTATGGTCCTTTAATTTTTTTGATATTTGTGGACTCTTGCTTTATGGTCTGGTACAAGGTCAATTTCTGGCAAGAAGAGTAGACATTCTATAATTGTTAAGTTTGCTATTTAAATATGTACATTTCTTCAACATTGTTAATTGTGTTCCTCAAATATTCTATTTCCTGAATCACTTATCTTCTTAATCTATCATTTTTATTGGAATATATTTAAGTCATGCACTGTCACTCTGGATTTGTGATTCTCTCTTTGTAACTGCCAAGTTTTAATACGTATTTTGAATCTACGATTAGCATATTAGTTTAGTATTGCTTTAGCTCCTTGGTGAATTGTACTTTGTCATTAGGTAGTAACTCTTTTTTCCTGTAATAATGCTCTTTGACTTAAAATGTATTTTGCCTAATACTACTATAGCTACTCCAGCTTTATTTACTTCACACCATGTGGTATATATTGTTTCATTCTTTTATTTCCAATTTTTTTTTTTATGTTTTAGATTGGATTTTTTTAAGCAAGACTTTGGGATTCAACCTGAAAATTTCTATCTTTTAATTAATTGATTTAGTCCATTTACATTTACTGTGATTGTCAATACATTTAGGTCTTTTGCAACCATCTCACTTTATACTATTGTGTTATTTAGGAAGAGGTGGAGTGCATTATAATTCGATCTGCACGCAGGGGAGTTGGTGATCATGAGAACGGTCTCCAGGCTAAAACATGCAACTTTACTTTTCATCTTCATTTGCTAATGAGAAGATTTTTCTTCCAATCTTTGCTTTCACTGAGGGTGTAACTGTTTAGGAAACCAAGCATTGTGTGAGTTATTTAGTTTTCTTTTTCGCATTTTGGGCTAAGGCCTTCTTTTCCAATCCTGCATGGCTGCTAAAGTCCAAATCCCTATGTGACTGATAACTGCCTCCATGGCCACAAAGATCAATTCTAATTTTTAGCTTTGTTTTTGTTTATTTAGCCTCTGGATATTTTCCAATTGTAAGCTCAGCTGCAACATTAGAAGGATAAATTTACCCTGCCTTTATGGGTGTTTTGTGATAGAAAGTTTTTCTTTAGAATAGCTTATGGACCATATTGCTGGAAATGGACCTGCTACCAGTTTTTTGTTTTCAAATTTTATCAAAAGTATGTTAGTGCTTCTCATCCTCATGTTACATTTTTCCTGGCTGTATAAATCCTTTCAATTCCTCTGCTCCACCTGTAGTTGCTGAATCTTTGATAAAGCAGACTTAGTATGTCCTCCCAAACTTTCCCGAGCATTTAATCAAATAGGAGGATCTGTACGTACTTGTTGAATTATGAAAAAACCTACTAGAAATATGTTGGTATGAATTAATTTTGTAGCCCTACCACTTAAGCTATAATATGAATATTATTTTTTCCAAATGAGTAATATTGGAATGTTACCAAAGTCTGAACTGCAAATTTCTGAAAACCATGTTATTTTTATAAAGTCACAGATGCTCTTCTTTTCCAGTTTGCCAAAGGTTAATCTGATTTAGAAATTTAGATAATCTGTGACCCCTGTTCTTGAACGATCCCTGGTAACTATTCTAGTTTCTATGCATTTTAGAGAATGGGGTAAAAGTTATTTTTGCTGCAACTTGCAAATCCTACCAAGAATTTCTCAAGACTCACTTTATGTGAAACTTTAAGATGAAATTTAAATGACATGAACACCAAATATAGCAATTCATGTTGACAAAGGAGTCTAGAACCAAATGAACAAGCTGAGTTGATTAGTAAATGGCTGCAGGAAAGACTAAAAGCCTGCAAGTGAAACTACCCAGTCTCCTTGGTGACTTTACAATATCAAGTTTGACCTTTAAGAGTTTCATCATAGTGCAAGCTTTATAGAGAATGAGCATTAGCAGGTATACCAACATTTGGAAGGTCAAATACAGATTTTTGACTCAATGGCATCAATAGCTACAACTTTAGTAATCAGTTACTGAGTTGATGCCTTGTGCCAAGGGCTCCCCATATGGTATTGCCTATTCTTTCTGTAATCCTGCAGAAAAAGGAAGGTAGGCTCAGGAAGGATAACTAATGTGCTGTTTTTCCTTCAGAATTTCTTTTTCTAAAGTTAATTGACCAAAATTTTGGTAGATATGCATTTGAAAAAGTTCCTCTAATCAGGTATTGTTGATGGACTTCATAACTCACAAAGCTGATGGGTAACTGCAAACTTTGCGAGAGGCTGACTGGTTCAGGAATGATGAGGTAACTCTGGATGTTTACAAAACTACAATGCTCACAAATAGTGGAAAACGATTAGATGGCAGTGTTACCATGTCCACAGTTAGATGTTCACTCAAGTTCACCTATTATTTTCCTTTAAAACTAATAATATGATTGGGAGTCTCACTGTCTATTTGCTAAAACAGTGCTAAAAAAGAATTTAGAAATTTTATGATTGTTGCATACCATAGATAGTGTTAGAATTATGCCCTAAATATAACAGCTGAAAATCTGTTTCCTTTATCATAGTAACTCATAACTGGGCCATTCTTTGCCTTCTTGATCAAAAATGTTTCTGCACGACTGAAGGTGAGAATTGCAGATACCGTGTCAGTAGTGGGGGAATCGTTACACACAGGTTGCATCTTGCACATGTACTTCTATTGGGCGCTCTTCTGAGACTCCCTGAGGAGTATGAAACTCCTTTAGATCACATTCATTTTTATTCTTCCTGCAAAGGCACCCAGCAGGGAGAAAACTGCACTCCTTTTAGCAAAGTCACCAAATACAATTTACATCTGGCCTTCTTTTACCATCTAACTAGCAGCAAACCTCTGTTTTACTTTCTTTTGTGGAGCCAGTCATACTCCTTCCCTTTCTCCACCAATTTGTTACCACTTTGCTCCTGCATAGCACTGGCCATGTATATATTAGTGAAACATTCAGAATCACTGGATACCAATTTAAAACAGTCATGGCAACCATCACAGTCTCATCTACCTATAGTACACATCCCCAGATTACATGTACAGTATTGCTTATCATGCCTTACACCAAGGGAATGACCTATTTCATGAGCAACAAAAATAGCATCCATGACCAAATTTGGTACCCCCTGAGACGTTGCACTTGCTAAAAAAAAGTGACTTCTACAGTCAGAGTCTCAGAGTCTGTATTGGTTAATTCCCCCCAAATCATCATAAATATAATATGCAAAAAATGTGCAAGGTCTTAAGGAGTCTTAGGAAACCAGTTTTGGAATGCTGTCAAAAGTCCTTAATTTTTTAGTGTCAACTTTTATTCAATTTTATTCTGTCTGCATTTTCATAGCAGACAATGGAAAAAGCAGCATTTAGTGGCTCATATAAGGCATCCAAAAAGTTAATCAATGTTTCTAATAGCATTCTGATGCACTGTGACCTGTATTTGCATTTAACCATCCATCACTATTTCCAGCTCTCCCAATACTTTTTGGAATGCGTATTCTTTAAAATCAGGAGTATGTCCTTAATCCCTTCAGTCAAAGAACTTTGAAGTCTAGCTGTCTACATCTTTATTTGTTAAGCCACTAGCATTGTTGTGAGTTGGGCCCTTTCTTCAGTCAAAGGCTGAATGACGTAGGATGCTTCCCCACAGGCCCTTGAAGCCATAGAGAAAGCATCTGCAGATTTCAAACCATTTGCTAGGAGCAAGCTGCTGACTTGTCAGCACCTGGGTCTGGGAAGGCACTGCTGCGGTGGGTGGGGCTAGAGGGTCTGGGGCGGTGTGGCAGCGCAGGCCCCACTCCCTTACAGGGGCGGCCTTGTAAGTCACCTCTTCTGGGCAGGGCCTGGGAAGGTGCTTCAGGAGGAGGGTGCTAGATTTCAGTTGCCTCTCTTTCCCTGAAGATACAGCTGAAAAGAAAGGAGAGAGCCCATCTCTCATGGAGCTCTCATTCTTCAGGAGGAGCAAGAGATAAACTATCTCCAAAGTTACTTTTATAGTCAAGAAATCATGCAGTGCCAGCAGCGTGCTTAGTTGGGGGGTTACTACCGTGAGGAGAGGGCTGCATGGCAACTAGGGAGGCAGTTCTGAGGACAAAACACTGGGGCTAAACTCTGAAGGGTATGCAATAGTTAGAGAGCTATAGGAGCTAGAGTGAAAAAGAGCTCCAGGCAAGGTGGACAGCAGGTGCAAAGGCCCTGAGCGTAAAGGAAGAGGGCATATTAGAAGACCTGAAACGGTGCTAGAGAGCAGAAAACATCTGATGCTAATCCATAAGAAATTGGCCTACTTGATACACATGTGTAATTATTTTGTCACTTTCAGAAAATTGATTGAAATATTTCCTTTGCTGCCTTCAGTACTTTTGCTTCTTTTTTTCCCTATCATAATGAAGAATATTTTCTGCCTTTTAAAAAAATTATTTTATTTTATTTATTTATTTTTAGAGACAGGGGAAAGGAAGAAGAGAGGGAGAGAAAGATCAATGTGCGGTTGCCTCTTATGCACCCCCTCATGGGGGACCTGGCCCCCAATGCAACCCAGGCTTGTGCCCCAACTGGGAGCCAAACCAGTGACCCTTTTTGGCTTGCAGGCCCGCACTCAATCCACTGAGTGACCCCAGACAGGGCGACTTCCTAGGTTTTTTGTATCACATAGAATAGAACCCAAACATTCATTTAAATTTGGACTTAAAATATGAGTCAGAAACATTTTTATGAAATCAGACAAAATTAAAGAAAATATTTATCTTTTAAGCATTACTAATAATTTATTATTTTTAATAAATTTTAATTGAATTTATTGGGGTGATACTGGTTAATAAAATTATATAGGTTTCAAGGGTGCCATTCTGTATTGTGTGGTCACCACTCAAAGTCATGTCTCTTCCCTTCACCATTTATCTCCTCTTTCCTCTCTTCTGCTTACCCCCACCCTCCTTCCCTTAAGGATTCAGAACAATCAGATGTCAGTACCCTTCGAGTGGATATGATTGGCTTTAGGGGGACAATTTTTTTAAAAACAAATATTCCCACATTAAAAAAAATACTGTAAGATAACCTTTTGAAATTATTTTATGTGTGTTTCTCAGAATATTCAACGTTGCAAATTAAGCTAAAAGAGTGGAAGGGCAGCAGAAATTGTGGGGAGGTGAAGCCTTCACTTCTGAATACTCACCTGGGAGATGGCAGCTTTTTCTTTTTACCTCAATAAATTTTCAGAATTAAAGTCATACATATGCTGGCTGTTTGGAACTTTATAATAACTCTTCCAGAGAAAACTTAGCTGGTGTCAGGTAATTACTTGTCATTCAAATCTTTTTCTCCATCTTGACATTTTGATGTGTCCTGCTTGGTGAAAGGAGAATCGTAAATACCTTTGCCATCCATCACTGCTGCAAATCACCGAAGTAGGATCCCTCTGCCTGTGTTTAGCGAGCAATTGAGCAATCAAAGTTGTTGCCAGTGTGAAAGTCGCCCCACATAAAGCTGTCAATCATTGGGCAGGACCTTTTAGCTTCAGCATTAGAACCGAGATCCAGTAAACATCTTCAAGTCTCCCTGAGATCTATGAGACTTCACGTAAAAGAAATGGAATACATATGCCAGACACACCCACACACAACCGTATGAAAACCAAGCCCATCTGCTACTCTGTTTGTCAAGTAAGGACAATAATAGGTCTGGAAAAATATTTTTGAAAATTAAAATATGACAGTGTTTATCAATAGTACTTCATGCTCTTCTATATAATAATAAATAGCAGGTATCCTCTAGATGGATTGCACTATGTAAACTGTGATGCTGATCTAAGATTAAATAATTGTGATCTGTATCCTATTTCCTCTTAGAAGAGAAAACCTGTGCTTATCATTTAACTACATTACATACCTGCTCAAATGCCATTTCAATCATGCTACTCTCTCCCTGAGAACCCTTCAGAGGTTCTCATAACTTACAGGAGGCAGGATAAAGCCTGAAGCTTTTAGCATGGCAGCAAGGCTCTTTATCTTATTTCTTCATGCATATTGCTTCCATTTTCTCCTTTTTAGGATATTCCTCCTTCCACTTTTGCCTTTTTGAGCTTTCCAAGCCTTTATACTTAACCTATTTATCACTTGTTTGTAGTAGGCGACATCAAATACTTGTCACTTGTATTCTTTATGGTACCTTGTGAACTGTAGATGTGTGGAGAGTAACCGTTGGTGATAACAAAAATCGGAATAATTAGTCATTTTGTACACTTTACAGGAATGCTTAATAGGAGGTCAACATCAGCCAACGTTTCACCTAATTCTTCACCTACTATCTGAATGTTTCGTATCAGCTGTGTTAATATGCACTTAGTTATCTGGAAAACAATGCCTTACCCCTCAAATACAAGGAGAATATTTGTTTAACAAATGTGCTTAGTGTGTGATACAGATATTGATGACACTGGTCACTAGATGGCACACCACAAGCTCCTGTGGGACAGTTACAGAAACTAACCTATTATTTGAAAGAGGACTGCAAAGATTTAGAGCAAGTTGCTTTGGGAAAAATAACATCAGAAGTGATAATCAGTAAATTTGTTTCTAAATAAAAATTGCATTTAAAACGCATAGTTGCACTTATCTGATAGAAGTGAAAGTGAGCTGTAACTCAGTCAACAGATTTCTTTTTAAATTTTTATTATTTTTTAATATTAACATTTCTTTTTTTCCATCTATACATGTCTAGGCATACTTTTTTCCCCCTTTTTAAGTTGAATTTATTGGGGCAACAATGGTTATAAAAACCAAACCGGTTTCAAGTGTCCAATTCTATAACACATCATCCTCACACTGAATCACGTGCTCACCAAAGTCAAGTCTCTTTCCACCACTATTTATAGCCCTTTGGCCTCTTCTACTCTGCCACCACCCTCCTTCTCCTTCTGGCAATCACCATACTGTTGTCTTCATGTCTTTTTCCTTAATCGCTTCACCTTTTTCACCCAGATGCCCAAACCAGTCCCCTCTGACAGCTGTCATTATGATCTCAGTATCTCAGAATCTATTTCTACTTTGTTAGTTTATTTTGTTCATCAGATTTCACATTTAAATGAAATCATATGGCACTTCTCTTTCTCTGAGTGGCTTATTTCATTTAGCATAATACTCTCCAGGTCCATCCTTGCTGTTGCAAAGGTAAGATTTCCTTCTTTTTTATGGCTGAGTAGTATTCCATGCTGTAAATGTACCACAGCTTTTTTATCTGCTCATCTATTGATGGGCACTTGGGCTGTTCTCCTAGATCTTGGCTATTCTAAATAATGTTGCTATGAGCATGGGTAAGCATATATTCTTTCTAATTAGTGTTTCAGGTTTCTCTGGATAAATTCCCAGAAGTGGAATTGCTGGGCCATAAGGCAGTTCTATTTTTAATTTTTTTAGGCAACGCCATACTGTTTCCCACAGTGGATACACCAATCTGCATTCCCACCAATAATGTAAGAGGGTTCCCTTTTCTACACATCCTCACCAACATTTGTCGTTTGTGGGCTTATTAATGATAGCCATACTGACATGTGTGAAGTGATACCTCATTGTGGTTTAAATTTGCATTTCTCTCGTAATTAGTGATGTCAAGCATCTTTTCATATGTCTATTGGTCATCCATATGTCCTCTTTGGAGAGGTGTCTATTTGAGTCCTTTGCCCATTCTTAAATTTGATTGTTTGTTCTTTTTGATGTTGAGTTCTTTATAAATTTTGGATATTAATCCCTTATCAGATGTATCACTGGCAAATACATTCTCTTATTCAGTGGGCTGTCTTTTCATTTTGTTAGTGGTTTCCTTTGCTATGCAAAAGCTTTTTAGTATGATGTAGTCCCATTTGTTTAATTTTTCTTTTGTTTCTCTTGCCTAAGGAGATGTATCAGAAAAAATATTGCTACAAAATCTCTGAGATATTACTGCCTATGTTTTCTCTTAGGATTTTTTATGGTTTTGTGACTTATATTTAAGTCTTTAAACCATTTTGAGTATATTCTTGTATATGGTGTAAGTAGGTATTCTAGTTCTATTATTTTACTTGTATCTGTCTAATTTTCCAACATCATTTTTTGAATAGACTGTCTTTACCCCATTTTATGTTCTTCCTGCCTTTGTCAAATGTTAATTGACCATAAAGGTGTGGGTTGATTTCTGGGCTGTTTTGTTCCAGTGATCTATGTGTCTGTTTTAATTCCAGTACCATGCTGTTTTGATTACTATGGCCTTGTAATAGAGTTTGATATCAGGTAGCATGGTTCCTCCAAGTTTGTTCTTCATTCTCAAGATTGCTATTGCTATTCAGGGTCTTTTGATGGCTCCATATAAATTTCTGGAATATTTTTTATAATTCTATGAGCTCTGCCTGTGGTATTTTAATAGGGATTGCATTGACTCTATAGATTGTTTTGGGTAGTATAGACAGTTTAATAATGTTAATTCTTCCTATCCATGAATATGGTATATGTTTCCACTTATTTGTATCTTCCTCAATTTCGTTAGTACCCTACAAATTTCTGAGTGCAGGTCTTTTACCTCCTTGGTTAAAGTTATTCCTAGGTACCTTATTTTTTTGTTTGTTTGTTTGATGAACTGTAAGTGAGATTTTTTAAAGTTTCTATTTCTGATAGTTCACTATTGGTATGTAAAAGTGCAACCAATTTCTACAGATATATTTTAAATTCTGCTACTTAACTGAATTCATTTACCAGTTCTGGTAGTTTTTTTTTGGCGTACTCTTTGGTATTTTCTATATATAGTATAATGTCATCTGCAAATAATGACAGTTTTACTTCTGCCTTTCCAATTTGGATGCCTTTTTTTTTTTCTTTCTTGTCTGTTTGTTGTGGCTGGAATTTCCAGTACTAAGTTGAGTAAGAGTGGTGAAAGCAGACATCTCAGTCTTATTCCTGATCTTAAGGGAAACACTTTTAGATTTTTATTGTTGAGCATGATGCTGGCTGTAGGTTTATTATGTTGAGGTGTGTTCCCTCTAGTTCCACTTTGCTGAGAATTTTTTTTATCATAAATGGGTGCTAGATTTTTACTGAATGCTCTTTCTGCATCTATTATATAATCATGTGATTATTATCCTTCATTTTCTTTATGTGGTGTATTATGTTTATTGATTTGACAATATTATACCAACTTTGCATCCTTGGGGAAAATCCCATTTGATCATGATGTATGATCTGGTTTTCTAATACTTTGTTGACAATATTAGCATCTCTGTTCCTCAGAGATACTGGCCTATATCCTTTGTAGTGTCTTTATCTGGTTTTGGAATTAGGATAATACTGGCCTCATAAAATGAGCTTGGGAGTCTTCTCTCCTTTGGAAATTTTTGAAATAGTTTGAGAAGAGTAGGAGTTAGTTCTTTTTTGAATTTTGGTAAAATTCATCTTTGAAGCCATCTGGTCTAGGACTTTTGTTTGATTGGAATTTCTTAACTGTACTTCGATTTCATGAGTTTTAATTGGTCTATTCAGATTTTCTGATTCTTCCTGATTCAGTTTTAGAAGATTATTTCTAGGAAATTTTCCATTTTGCCCAGGTTGTCAAATTTTTTGGCATATAGTTGTTCACAGTAGTTTCTTATAATCCTTTGTATTTCTGTGGTGCCCATTGTTACTTCTTTTTCATTTCTGGCTTTATTTACTGGGGTCTTCTTTCTTTTTTTCTTGACTAGTCTGATTAAAGTTTTGTTGTCTTGTTTATCTTTTCAAAGAACCACCTCTTGGTTTCATTGATCTTTTGTATTTTTTTTTTTTAGTTTGTATTCCATATCTGCTTTGTTTCTTGTTCTTTTTCTAGTTCTTTTAGATGTAGGATTAGATTATTTGAGACTTTTCTTGCTTCTTGAGTTTGGCCTATAATGCTATGAATTGCCCTCTTAGGACTGCTTTCACTGTGTCACATTGACTGGGTTGCTGTGTGTTCATTTTCACTTGTCTCAGAGTAACTTTGATTTCTTCCTTAGTCTCATTATTGACCCATTCATTATTTAGTACCATGTTATTTTGCCTCCATGTGTCTGAGTGTTTTTCAGTTTTTTAAAATTCTAATTGATTTTTAGTTTGATACCATAATAGTCAGAGAAAATGCTTGATATGATTTCAATCTTCTTGAATTTATTAAGAATTGTTTTATATCCTAATATGTGGTCTATCCTAGAGAATGTTCCATGTATACTCGAAAAGAAATGTGTTTTTGCCTATATCTCTCTCTACCTCTTTCCCTTCCATCTGTGTAGAGGATGTGTCTTTTCTCATGAACAAGGTCACCCTCTGTATATGGGTAAATAAAAATGTGATTGATGTTTGCTTCCAATATAATTATATAGCCTGAAGAACACAAGAAGTATGAATTGACCTACTGTGTGTTTAAATCTATGTAGTAAGCATATACTTTACTAATGCATTAATAGAAAAATTATGATTACAGTTTTGTACACAGAAAATGGATCACTCTTTTATTAAGGTAAAATTTGAACATTCATTCATATAACCATTGATAAGATCCTTTATTTAGGACATCATGACCATATATTGTTACTAAAACACTGATCTAGATTAACTATTCAATCCAACTGGGTTAATTAAGCAAATTTGGTTTCAAGCTTGAGTAATTATTCAAATAATCTAAAACACACTCCTTTTTACATTATATCATATAAGTTAAATAGTCTTCAGCTTTATTGAACATAAAAAATAATATAGCTGAAGTTCAAGTCAGGGGCATGATAAAAATGGGTAGAAAGAACTGCCTCATCTGTAATTTTAAATATACTTTCACCCAAGCCCTGAATGCTTAGCAGTCAAGAGTAGCCTTTTGCTACTTTTGGCCAAAATAAAAAAAAATTAAGTACTATATTAAGCTTATAGAAATAGAATTTTCCATTACTAATGCCAAAGTCATGTGAATGACTACAATATAGCTATCACTTATTCCATATTACCTCCTTCATGTACTCTCCAAAGGCTTCTTTCGTGCCTACCAAATGAAAGCCCCTGCTAGGTAGTAGGAGATACAAAAGTAGAGAAAATACTAACTCTGCTATCGAGGAGCCTGCGGTCTCATAGGAGTGGGAGGCACGCCCATAATTAGTCATTATGTAAATGTAACACATAATGCTGTGAGAAGCACAGTACAAAGAGACTACAAGTAAGTGTAAAAGTTCATAGCCTTTGATGAAAAGTATTACCTCTGAAAATCTATCTAAAAAATAATCTAAAATAGGAAGGGAAAATATTAATGTAGAAGATCATCATTATATTGTGATTTATTTTTAAAGATTTTATTTATTTATTTTCAGAGAAAGGAAGGGAAAAAGAAAGGTAGAGAAATGTCAATGTGTGGTTGCTTTTTGTGTGCCCACCACTGGGGACCTGGCCTGCAACCCAGGCATGTGCCCTAGACTGGGAATCGAACCGGTGACCCTTTGGCTCACAGACCAGCCAGGGCATATTGTAATTTATAGTAGCAAAAAAAAAAATGTTTAAAACAATTACCAAAAATAGTCATATGCATATTACTCAGGATAGGCAAAATTATGCCATAACCACAAAAAATCCCCTAAAATATCAGTAGTTTAACACAACAAATAGCAAATTCAACATAAGCAAAAGTCTCTTTTTGTTGTCTTTTCTCCAAGCAGTGACTCAGGGATCCAGACCTTTTCTATTATAAAGAACAGCTATGATATGTGGAATAAATGAATTTCAAGGGAGGAGAAGAGAGGCTAATGAGTCATGCAGGGTATTTTGAAGGACAGGACCTAGCAAGGCTGGCGTCACTGTGCCCACATCCTGTAGGCTATCACAGTCACATAGTCACATAGGCAGTCATGTAGACCTTCGTCTAATTGTAATGGAGGCTGTGAGTGTAATCTTATTGTATGCTGGGAAGACCAAAGAGTACCCTGCACACAAAGCCTTATCTCTGTGACACGGAGATGGTATATTGCAAAATTGAGCATTGTATCCATACTTTTAGCAAGAGTTTATATAAATGCAAAAATGTTTTTGTTATTATGTTTAATAAAAACTTGGCATGTGAAGATGTATCATGATTGAAAAATATATATAAAAAGGACTGGCAGCAAATATACTAAAATAGTAACAGTAATATGGGATGAAAATGACAACTTAAAAACTTTCCTATTTGAATGCCCACTATTTTCTACCCAAAATGTGTTATTTTGTGACAGGGAAATTTAAATGACTTTCAAATTGCTTTAATAATGCATTATGTCAATTACCGCACTATTAGAAACAACTGGAACTCAGATACTCTGGGGAGATGGCAAAGAGAAAGAAGGGAAGGAGATGTGTAGTAAATCAGGAGTAGGTAGTTTTTGGAGATAAAAGCAACACTGGGCACTTTAGCCTAGCAATCACTAGCAAACATCAAGGTCCATTCATGAGAGGGGACTGGGTCCTAAGAGGAATGAAAGCCTGAACTTGTGCAAGAGCAGAGCGGCCCTGGTGTGAGGTCATCATGGATGAGGCCAAGGGTATATAACCTACTGTATGAGGGAAGACGTAGGGATTATTTGCCTCTGTGAATGTAGTATTGAGTAGAGGAATGGAATGTTTCCTTCTGGAAAGATGTCCAAGTCATACCTCAGAAGCCGCAGCAAACATCGACATGTACATTTGGACATTTGATTTCAGGTTTACTATACTGTGAGTTATTATGTCCTGTGTACCGATTACATAAAGCATGTGTAATTAAAATCCTGCACAGAGAACTATGGAGTTCTATGTACTTGCAGTCTAAAATCAATGTAAATATTAAGTGATATTGCATGCTGACTTTGGGCACATGAATGTAGAAAACTCTTTCAGTGACTTTTAAACACTGCAGGTCACTATGAGTTTTTCATCCAACTACTCTTCTACTTTGTACCTAGGAGTTAAGCAATTTGCTATTTGTTTTGTTGGTTTATTCTTTAAATACCAGTTGGAAGATAGAGTGGAGGCTTTTGTTCTTAGCTCCTCTGCTAAACTTCAATGAGACCCAAGTCTTAAATTGTCTTCCTCAGGGTCTCACACAATGCCTGGTGCCTAGTTTCTTTAGAAAACAAAAAAAAAGTGAGGAGATTCCAAGATGGCGGCACAAGGTAGAAGGTACACTCACCCCTTCCTGGGACCAAATTGAATTTACAGCTAAATTACAGAGCAATCAACCTGAACAACCAACTGAAGGCTAGTGGAACAGAAGTATCATAACCAAGGATTTAAAGAGGAAACCACGTGCCCCACCCCCTTTCACTCTGGCTATCACCATACTGATGAGGTTATTGCTCTGTGTTGGAGAAGTGGGGGCCACCTCATTTGCTCTCCTGCTCTCCTCCTCACCTGCACCCCCACCTTTGGGACCTTGCCTCTTTTTCTTTTAGCATTTTTAGTGCCTTTCTTCCTACCAGTTTCTTCTATTCAACCTGTAAATAAGCTCTAGACAATTTTGCTCCATCCTCCAAAAATTTTCTTCCCTCTCATCCTCTCATTCTTTTTTTATTCTCTTCCTTTTTTTGCAAAATTCTCTCCTTTGTGGCTTCTGCAAAGCCACATACCCCTGGGTTATCGAATCCTGACTGACCTCTGTTTTCTTTTTGAGTTCTTCTCAGTGTTTCCTAGATTGTACTCTCTCTTCTCATTTGAATATAGGTCTTTCAATTTTAGCTGCTATGCTAACTAAGGTTCCAGCAGAGTACTATTGAGTATAATTAAAATAGTCTTATTCTCAGAAATATATGTTCAGAAGCCCCCTCCATCCTTCCCCTGTTTGCATCATCCTCAATCTTGCAAAATAAAGTGAGAGATTTTTATCGCACCAAAAATATATGGCATTCAAAAAAAATCTTATATTACATAATATACCACAGTACAACTACGACCAGAAAGATGAAGATATTTATCACATTATTTTTTACTGCACTTGGCACATGGGATTTGAATACTTCACACTCAGGAGGAAGCCATAAAAACAACCACCAGGTCGTCAGCTCCAACTTTTGTAAGGGAACTTTTTTTTCTGGGAGATTTAATACAGGCTTATGACAGTATGAAACCTGAAAAAAAATGTGAAAGGAGAGGGAGTTCACATCATAATGTGAAATGCAGTGACATCCATCAGGCTTGACTTTATAAAGTTTACTCACAAGACAAAAATGCTGCCTTGTCTTGCGTGACTGAATCCACTACAAACTGATCAGAATCCTAGGATGGAATATAAAAAAAGAATGTGAAGATTCTTCAAATGTGTGTCTGAGAAAATACTGAGAACTTCCCAGATTTTTTAATTTAGAAAGGGGAAGGTGTTGAAGTCTTGGACAATCTGTTTACTTGATGATGCTTGAACTGTGAAAGTCATGATTAATTTCCTGACCTCACACAGTGCTGATTACATCACCCTCCTGCTTTCCTTTTCACTCTTCAGTGATGAAAATATAATAGGACTTTAATCACTTCGACTTAAAAAAATAACAACTCTAATTCCTCTAATTGCCACGATTACTCAAAAGCTCTGCAGAAAACCCATTTTAAAATACTCTATAGATGAAAAACCTTGGTATAAAGTCATAAGGACTCTATTAATATTAGGAAGTCTACATGATTCAATGCATTAATATTTGAGAAAGTTTCCTAAAGAAATCAGGAAGAAAATGGTGGTGTCGATAGGTAAAATTAAACTCAGTAATTTCTTCTTAGATTATATTATTTGTATTAAGAGACCGCCACAGTGAGATTCTTCTAAAGGAAGCACATTAAAAATTCAAGTAGAGTTAGTGAACAAGCCAGTGGTTTCCAACCACAGGTATGCAACAGAGTCACCAGAGGAGTGTGTGTCCCTGTGCTGGCCCCACCTTGGGACATGCTAATTTAGCAGACCAGGGAGGGATCTGGAATGCTACATTTTTAAAAATGTTGTATAGGGGATTCTGATGGGCGCCCTGCTTGGCAACCACTAAGCTAAATTGGATATTCTGCACTCTGAGCTAGCCCTGAAGGTTAACAAGTGATGAAAATGTGAGGAGAAGCAAAGAATATCATTTTCAGGTCAAAGCATAGACCACTGGCAAGTTTTTGCTGTGGAATGTAATTATATGTACCAAATAACATGGATATGAAAATAATAAATGAACAAATTAACGTACTACATTGGTTCCTAAACCTTTTCATTCCACAATGCAAGTTTAGTGTCTTTTTCTAAATTGACTGTAACTCAATTTGGTATAAAAAAAGCCCAACACTTCTCAATAGACAAAATTGGGCCTGTACCACCCAGTTGTTAATGAGGCACATCATTGCATCTGTCATTCAGTGTTCATTGTTGCAAGCAAATAAACATACTCTAGTTGAAGAAGTAGAAAAGTAATGTATTGAAAACATTATCAGAATTCCTGGAAAGCTAGAGATCTGGATTTGGAAAGGAGGCAGGGACAAGGGAGGTCAGCCAGCCAGAGCCATGCCCAAGAACTGCCAACTTGTCTGTGGCACCAGCCCCCTGACCCAAAGTTTGGTAGACAGGCATCTGGTAACCAAAGACAGGTCAAGTGCGTATACTCATGCTAAAGCACAGGCTGGGAGATCAAGTACTTGGCTTTTTCAGCCTCCATAGTGGGAGGCCATTCTGACTGCCACCAAAACCCATAAGGTAGAAAATTACTCAAACAGAATGGCATTCACATATAGGGTAGAAAAAGATATATGTGCTGTTAATATTTTATTGTTCAAGAAATACAGTTTCTGGTTAGTGAGATTTTTTCCTAATTAATTTGTAAGTTGATATGGCAAAGGTTTCTGAAATATTATTTTTTTAAATATATTTTATTGATTATGCCATTACAGTGGTCCCATCTTTTTTCTCCCCTTTATCCCTCTCTGCCCTACACCCCCCTCCCTCCAGCATTACAAACCCCCCGCCCCTGCTTAGTTCATGTCCATGGGTTGTACATATAAGCTTTTTGGCTTCTTCATTTCCTATACTATTTTTAACCTCCCTTGTCTATTTTGTGCTTCTAATTTGTGCAATTATGCTTCTTATTCCCTGTACCTTTCCCCTCCATTCTCCTGCTCCCCCTCCCCACTAATAACCCTCCATGTGATCTCCATTTTTGTAATCTGTTCCTGTTCTAGTTGTTTGCTTAGTTTTTGTTTTTTAGGTTCAGTTGTTGATATTTGTGAGTTTGTTGTCATTTTACTGTTCATATTTTTTATCAGCAAGGTTTCTTTTGAGAAATCAGCTGATAGTTTTATGGGCACTCCTTTGTAGATAACTGTCTCCTTTTTTCTTGCTGTTTTTAAGATTCTCTCCTTAATTTTAATCTTGCATAATTTAATTATGATGTATCTTGGTGTGTTCCTCCTTGGGTCTAACTTCTTTGGGACTCTCTGAGCTTCCTGCACTTGCACATCTAATTCCTTCAGGAGATTGGGAAAGTTTTCCTATGTTATATTTTTTTCAAATAAGTTTTCAATTTCTTGCTCTTCCTCTTCTCCTTTTGGCACCCCTGTGATTCGGATGTTGGAACATTTAAAGTCGTCACAGGTTCCTCAGCCTCTCCTCAATTTTTTGAATTCTTGTTTCTTCATTCTGTCCTGGTTGGATGTTTATTTCTTCCTTTTGTTCCAAATCATTGATTTGAGTCCTGATATCCTTCTCTTCACTGTAGGTTCCTTATATATTTTCCTTTATTTTGCCTTATGTAGCCTTTATTTTTTTCTTTATTTTGTGACCATACTCAATCATTTCTGTGGGCATCCTGATTACCAGTGTTTTGAACCCTACATCTGATGGGTTGTCTATTTCCTCTTTGCTTAGTTCTTTTTCTGGAATTTTGATCTGTTCTTTCATTTGGGCCATATTTCTTTGTCTTGGCCAACCTGTTACATTATAAGGGGCAGAGCCTTAGGTATTCACCAGGGTGGGGCACCCACCTCACTGGGCTATGGCACTGTGTGTGGGCGAGGGGCCAGAGTGGGATCAGTGCTGCTTGCTGGACTCTAGCTCCACTGTCCATCACTTCCCTTGCTTCCCACAAGCAGACTGTGCCCTTTCAGGTGCTGATTCCCGGGTGGGTGGGCTTGTGTACATTCCAGGATCCCGTGGGCCTCTCCAATTGACTCTCCTGTGAGACTGGGAGTTTCTTCCACCACTGCAACCCCCTCAGAAATAAAGGCAGTGGTTTTGAGGCTTTATTTCCCTGTGCTGGAACCCTGGGTTGCATGGTCTGTCTCGCTCCTCAGTTATACCTCCCGGTTTATCCACAGGTGAATATGAGATTGCCTGGTCCTCTAGTCACTGCCTTGCTGTGAATCTTCTCCACCCTGGTGTCCTGTCTCTGCCACTCCTACCAGTCTGTATGAATATTTCTTCTTTAACTTCTAGGTTGTTGGACTTCCATGCAGTTTGATTTTCTGGCAGTTCTGTTTTTTTTTTTTTTTTTAATGGGTTGTTATCCTTCTTTTGGTTGTGTGAAGACTCAAAGCGTGTCTACCTGTACCTCCATCTTGGCTGGGCTCCTCTGAAATATTAGTTTATTTTTTACTCCAATAAGATAATTTAATGTTCAAAACAAGAATAGTATAGGAAATATAGAAGCTAAAGAACTTATAAGTATGACACATGGACATGAACTAAAGGGGGGGAATGTGGGTGGGAAGAGGGGCAGAATAGAGGGGAGTGAAGGGGGAAATGGGACAACTGTAATAACATAATCAATAAAATATATTAAGAAAAAGAATTAACACCATTAAAATGTCCATTGCACCCAAAGCAATCTATAGATTCAATGCAATTACTATCAAGATACCAATGATGTAGTTCACAGAACTAGAACAAGTGTTCCAAAAATATATATGGAACCACAAAACACCCTGAATAGCCACAGCAATCTTGAGAAGGAAGAACAAAATTGGGGAAGTCATGTTACCTGATATCAAACTATTCTACAGGCTATAGTAATCAAAACAGCATGGTACTGGTACAAAAACAGACATATCAATCAATGGAACAGAATAGAGAGCCTGGAAATAAACCAGTGCCTTTATCGTCAATTAATATTTGACAAAGCAGTCAAAAATATACAATGAATGGTGTTGGGAAGATGGGACAGATAGACTCAAAAAATAAAATTAGACCTGCCCTGACCCATGTGGCTCAGCTGGTTCTGTGTCATCCTGCAAAATGAAAGATCACCAGTTTGATTCCTGGTCAGGGTACATGTCTGGGTTGTGGGTTCAGTCCCCAATTGGAGCATGCATGAGAGGCAACCAATTGATGTTTCTATCTCACATTGATGCTTTTTCTCCTGTCTTTCTCACTCCCTTCACCTCTCTCTAAAAATAAATAAGTAAAATCTTTAAAAAAATGAAACTAGACCACCTACTTATACCATACACAAGAATAAACTCAAAATGGATAAAAGAGTTAAATGTTAGAACTGAAACCATAAAAATCCTAGAAGAAAACACAGAATGTAAAATTGTGGACATTTCTCTCAGCAATATTTATTTCCTGCTATATCTCTTTAAGCAAGCAAACAAACAATAACAACAACAATAAAAAAACCAAATGAGACTACATCAAACTAAAAAGTTTTTGCACAGCAAAGGAAACCATCAACAAAATGAAAAGACAACCCATTGAATAGAAGAACATATTCACCAATGATACATCTGACAAAGGATTAATATCCAAAATTTATAAAGAACTTATAAAACTCAACACCAAAAAGATGAACAATCCAATTAACTAATGGACAAAGGACCTGAATAGACAGTTCTTCAAAGAGGACATTTAGATGGATAGTAGGCATATGAAAAGATACTCAATGTCACTAATTATGAGAGAAATGCTAATTGAAACCACAATGAGATATCATCTCACACCCGTCAGAATGGCTGTCATCAATGAACCAACAAACAAGTGTTGGCGAGGATGTGGAGAAAAGGGATCCCTTGTGCACTGTGGGTGGGAGTGCAGGTTGGTGCAGCCACTGTGGAAAACAGTATGGATTTACCTGAAAAAATTAAAAATGGGACCACCTTATGACCCAGCAATTCCACTTCTGGGAATTTATCTGAAGAAACCTGAAACACTAATTCAAAAGAATATGTGCACCCCTACGTTCATTACAACATTGTTGACAATAGCCAAGAGTTGGAAGCAGCCCAAGTGCCCATCAGTAGATGAATAGATAAAGAAGCTGTGATACATTTACACTATGGAATACTACTTGGCCATAAAAAAGAAGAAAATTTTACCCTTTGCAACAGCATGGATGGACCGAGAGCATTATGCTAGGTGAAATAAGCCAGTGAGAGAAAGTCAAATAGCATATGATTTCACTCATGTGTGGAATATAATGAACAAAATGAACTAACACGCAAAACAGAGACAGACTATTGACACAGAGCAGTCTGACTGCTGCTGGGGTTGAGAGGGGGACTAGGTTGGGGTGGTCAAGGGATTGAGCAAAAAAGAAAAAAGAACTCATGGACATGGACAACAGTGTGGTGCTTGCTGAGGAGATGGAGCAAGGGGAAGTGCAGGAGGGTATGGTGGCAGTAAGTGGTGGTGACAGAGACTTGACTTGGGATGGTAGACACGCAATACAGTTTATTGATAGTGTGTTGTAGAATTGTGCACCTGCAACTTGTACGATTTTGTCAACCAGTGTCAACCCCCCAAAAACAGTTTCACACACACAGAAACTTTTTGTTCATAACCATGTGATCTTGAGCAATTTATGACCTCGTTTAATATTTGGCTTCTTTCATTTGTGAATGTTAATTTCAGGAATGACTACCTCTCAGGGTTGTAGCTCCAATAAATCCATGCATGTGAAGCAATTTGGATATTCAAAACATTAAATAATCCTTAAGCATTGTTACTATTCTTTTGGTCCTTAGGCTCATTATTTTCAACTTCTCACTGACAGCTATTGATACAATAAATAGATATAGGAGATTCTTCTGAAAATTTGTCTTTCTCCTAAAAATAAAATATGAAGAATTACCACAAATTGAAAAATATAATTATTTTAATTCTGATTAGGAAAGGATAATATTTTATTATTTAGATTAATTTGTGAAATTACTGATTGTGTTAAGGCACATAGGTTGCAATTCATTCATTTATTCATTCATTCCCTTCATAAATACTTAAGGAATGCTTACCATGTACTCGAAATACATGGTGACTTAAGGACCTTGCCTTCAAGAGATCCCCAGTCAGGTCAAGGACACAAACAAATAGAGAATTATCACACTGACGCCAGAAACAGAGAATTTTACTGCACTGATGACATTTCACTAGAAATATATAATTCCAGGTGTCTATTCGTATACTAAATTTACTCCAGTGATCCAGATTAGAAGATAATATTTTAAATACAAATGTGGGTAAAATTGGCATGGACTGAATGTCCTTTAATTTCACTCAACTAACTGTTAGATTATTTATAGACTTTCCAAATAAGATTTTGTTAAAGCAGACTGGTATTAATTTTGACTATTAATTTATAATCATAATGTGATTTGCCGTGACATATTTAGCATTGTAATATGAGAACAGTGTGCTTTGTAACGTCACTAAACCCTCTGTTCATTCTTTTCTGGTCTAATTCCCTATGAAATCCCTCAGTATACCTTCAAATTCAGTTGCACGAGGCTGTTATTTTCTACACACATCACACTCTGGTGCCTTTGCCTGTGATCTCTGTTTACCCCGGAATTCCCTTCTCTGTCCATCAAACTCCTGCCTACTCTCCAGGAGCCAGCTCAAATGCCACTCCTTTGTTTAGTTTTTTTTTTCCAGTCCTCACAGCCAAAATTTAGAGCTTTCTGCCTTTGAATTCCCAAGAACTTTACTTATCCATTTACTATAGTATTCCTTTAGTTATGCCTTAAAGTTACGTATTTGTAATCTAAGATTCATTAAGTTTTTTGAAGGCAGAGATATCTTTTTTTTGCCTCAAATATAGTAATTAACTTGCTTGCATTTAATGGAGGAGATTCCCACTTAATTCCCAATTATTTCAGGGTCTCTGGAAGTGAGGTATTTCCAAACCATGCCATTTTTGAATAACAGTATTTTAAAAATTTCTACAATTTCATATATCATTACTTTCTGTATATCATTTCTCATTTTTAAAACCTTCATTAATTTTGTGATGACTAATAAATGAGCTTGCTGGGCCCCTTAGCCTGATGACTGCTCACAGTCTGGCTCTGCTCTGCTTTCAATCTCTTATCCTGCACATTCTGATACCCTATGTTCCACCTGAATTGAACGGCTCACGATTCTGTGGATATGGGTTGCCTTTTTCATGCTGTGGTCCCAGAGGTAACATCCTGTGCTTCTGTCTACCTACTCTGCACAAGTCACTCAGATGCAGTCTAATCTCCTTAGAAGTTTCTCTTGGGTCTCTTCCTCTCTGAATATTCAGAGCTTCATAGGTGACTTTTAGGAACATGTATATTCTTCTTTATGTTTATTTTTTTTATGTCCTACCTCTTCTATATGTTCTTTCAAGGGTAGGTAACATTTTTTATGACCCTTATGTTCCCTACAAGGCCAGGCATGGCTCTAGTCCAGGGGCTGAAGAGCTGTTAGAATACATAATCTAGTGCATGAGTAACTAAGTCTTATCGCACTCATTGACTAACTCATACATTTTGTATAATACCCAAGGGCCTTTAGTCATCTACTTGCCAACCAAATCTAAAGACCATTTGAGAATAGAGAAATCATGTAACTTTACAGAGGCTGAAATCAAACCTTCAAGTGTCTGCACTGGGTCTGAATTTTCTCCAGCAATCAGGGTTTGCCATTGGTTGAGTAACTGAGCAAGAAATATTCAGCTTGATTGCATTATTTTTTCTTTAATTTCAAAAGCATTTGGTACTTAAAGATAATCGGAGTCATTTGAGGCATCCCAGGAGTCCTCAACATGTCTCCCACATATCTTAAGAATATCTGAAATTTTATTCTTTTCCTTTGAGTGAAGGGGTTGTCAACTGTTAAAATGCAGATGCCCTTAGAGGGGAAGAGCCATGTCTCATCTAGACTATAAACTGAGTCCTAATAGGTAAATCCATGCCCAGTTTTGCCTGCTTGTGATCTGTTATTCATCAGAATAATTTATTGACACGTAAATATGGTCTCTCTCTACCGTTCACCAAGTTTTGTCATCTCCCCATTGCTCTAAAGACAACCACAAGGTAAATACCAGGATGGATGTGGGAGGAGGAGGAACGGTGAGGAGGCAGAACAATAAACCACTTAATGGTTTTGCCCAGCCTTTCAGTTCAGTCATTTGTTCTGCATTTGCTCTTTTGAATAACATCAGGGCAGCAAGGGGCTCCAAATGCAGGAATTCATACATGAATGTTTTTTTTTTAAAGCCTTCAAGGTATTCTACAATGGCTCTAAAATTCTGACAAAGAAAAATGAGAGGGCAGGATGACAGCTGGGAGATCCTGGGGAGCAAGGTCTAATTTCCAGCATATTATATGGCCAACCCAAAATTCTCTTTGCAATAACAAAGCCAAACCATTTCCCCGGCTTGTGTGCTGTTTTTCTATTGCGTCATCTGTGTGGGAACCCAGTGACCCACGGGAAGGTTCCCGACACATCCTGACTTCACCCAGGTGATAAAACTGAGATGTTGTAAGAAAAATAAATAACTAGGGTCTTAAAAATATTCTTCTTGACAATTTCTTGGTTTCTGGCAGAGGCTGAAGTGGGACATTAAAAACATTATCCAGATAATTAATGCTCTGCTCCTATCCCCACCATGCCCAGAGAATCTCTTTAATAATCACAGATTTTATTTTTTTAAGAGAGGCTTTAGGTTTAAAGAAAAACTGAGCAGGAAGTTCCCTTCTCTTTTGTGCATGGATAGTTTCCCCTATTATTAACGTCTAGCATTAGTGTGGTACATTTGCTAGAATTGATGAGCCAATATTGATACATTATTATTGACTAAAGCCCAGAGTTTACATTAGGGTGCCCTATTTACATTGTATGGCTTTATGCATTTTGGTAAACGTACAATATCATTATCCACCATTGTTGTATCATACAGAATAATTTTATTGTTCTAAAAGTACTTTGTGTTCTGCCTAGCATTCCTACTCCCTTTACATGACCCTGGCAAAAAGTCCTGATCACTTTCTCTCTCTGTAGTATTGTCTTTTCAAAAAAGAATGTCTTATAGTTGATTCTCTCAGAACTTCTTATAATGCAGCTCTGCTGGCAAAAAGGTCTCTCAATTTGTATTTGTCTGAGAAAGTCTTGATTTCTTTACTTTTAAAGTATTATTTCACTGGAAACCAAATTCTAGTTTGGCGTTTTATTTTCCTCTTCTCTCTTCTTGCTTGAATATTTTCTGGAGCGATGTCCAACAAAATTCTCATTGTTCGTCCTCTACAGGTAAGGTGTTTTGAGTTTTTTCCTTTTCCTTTGACTTTCTTCCATTTGAATATGACATGCCTAGTGACAGATTTTTTGTTTTTGGTATTTATCACACTGGGTGTTCTCTAAGCTTTCTGTATCTGGGTTTGGTGTCTTATAAATTTGAAACAATTCTAAGCTATTATTTCTTTGAATATTTCTTTTGTCCCTTTCTTCTTTGGGATTCCTAGTATTAGATATTTTAAGGCAAAACTGAGAGTTAGAATTAACAGTAATTTTAATCAACTTTTCTTGTTTACCCTTTCTTCCACTTTATTTATTTTTGCATGTAGTATTTTTTATTTTCTTCAATTTTGCCTTTAAAATAAATTTCAGTACTGATCTGGGTAAGAAGTTGGTTGAATGGAGGGACCGCAGGCTTGTGGTTGAGGGATCTGGAATGGGAAGGCGGCACGCACCTAGGGGACAGGAATAAGATGAGACTGAAATTACACGTGAGACTGACAGTTTGGACTAGACCGGAGTAAATTTTTAATGGATGCACGTGACTGGAAAGCTCTGGGTTCTGCCCAATATGTCACTAAACTACAGATAATGGGAGGACTGGAAAAGATCAAACCATTCCACGTTTATTCTCCAAGAAACGGCTAATCAACACAGGTTATATTAAAATCAGAAGAAAAGAAACTTGAAACAAAAAGCACAATTAGGGATAATGGGGATATTACACACTAATAAAATGAATCATCCACCAACTAAAATTAATTATTGTGAGCAGGTGTGCATCTAAAAACATTAACATACATAAAGTAAGAATTGATTAATTTATAGAAATTATAAAATTAACAGAGGGAAATTTTCAAATGTCTCTGATTAATCAGCTTCCAACAACACAAATTACAAGCTGTATATAAATTCTGTACTCAAGGAATAGAGATTATGCATTTCTTCCAAATTACATTATTTATAAAATTTTACCACATGTTAATTCAGAAAGGAAGTTTCTTGCAATTTCATACATCCTTTGACCAGTATGCAATAAACTAGAAATAAGTAATAAAAAGATACCCCAAAAATGGTGTGTTAAAAAAATCACAAGAGAAATGTAAAAGAATCACACTTCTAAATAATTCATATGTTAAGAATAGAAAATCATAGTGAATTAAAAAAAAATTCAGAAGGTAAATGACAATGAGTGAATTACTTATCCAAACTTGTGGGATACAATTAAAATCGTATTTGGAGGGGGGATTTATATCCTTAAAGACACATTAGAAAAATAAAACCACTAAAAATTAATAAGATGCTTAACTCATGAATGTCAGAAAAAGAATTACAGATATAAACAAAGTAGTAGAAAGGAGAAAATTATAAAGGAAAAATAGTAATGTGACAGACAACAAATAAACAGTAGAGGTGATCCAGAAAAATAAAAGTTGACACTTTGAACGAGCAGCAGAGAAAAGCCTCAAAAGACAAAAATAATACTAAGAATGAGTAGGCAACATGACCACACATAAAGAAGATAATGTTAATAATTTAAAAAATACGTATTACAAACTCTAATGCCAATAATTTTGGAAATGTAGATAAAATCAATTCAAAGAAAATACAATTTAACAAAATTGATCACTTACAATGACAAAACTCTCATGGTGGAGCGATCATTCAAGGCAAATGTGATAAATTTTAATTAAAAATAAAACCCTCCTGAAATAAAGCATTACGTTCAGAGATTTTATAAGCATATTTTACAAAGCCTTTAGGAAATATACAATTTTTGTTTATATATCTCAATAAAGAAAAATAAAGTCTTGACTGAAAATATAGCCAAAGATAGCTAAAAAAAAATTATAGCCCATTCTGACTTGTAAATACAGATATTCAAAAGTTCCAAAGAAAACGTCAGCAAAATAAATCACTATTTGTATACAAATAAGGCAGATTCCAAGTGGTATTTAATCTATGAAATTCAAAATAGTCCTGCATCAGAAAACATTCTAATTGAGATCAATACATTAACAGATTAAACATTAACAGATTAAAGGAGAAAACCATATACTTATCTCAACATATGTAGGAAAAAAGAAATAAAAGTTCAACCTGTTTACGATGCTAACTAAGATTAGAAGGGAATATTCTTCTCTTAGGCTTTAAAAAAACCGTCACCTGAGGATATGTTTATTGATTTTCGAGGGGTGGAGGGTAGAGGAAAAGAGCGGGGAGAGACAGACAGAAACACAGATGTGAAAGAAACGTTACCCGCTGCCTCCTGTACAAGCCCCGACTGGGGATTGAACCTGCACCCTAGGTGTGCGTCTTAACCTGGGATCAAACCCACAACCCTTTGGTGCACAGGGATGACCCGCCAACCAACTGAGCCACCCATCCAGGGCAGAAGGGAACATTCGTAAAATAATAAAAGTATCTAAACTACAGCAAATGTTTTACTTAAAAAAGGGAACTTCTTAAGTTTCTAGCTATCACGTGTCTGCCCCTCTAGACCCCTTGCCACCCTTCTCCACGTGGCTCTGTGTTGCAGGTGCCTGCAGTGTACATCCATGGCTCCCTTGCCCACTGGTTTCCAGTTGCCTCCAGACGGGGGAACCGCAGATCTGACAGAGGAAAGACAATCAATTCAGCATATATGTTCCTGTTTTCTTCCACGCAGTCATCCTAGGCTGGCTCTGTTCCTTAATGCAGGCCATTACTCTTCTCAAAGTTATCTGCTTTGCGTGGCAAAGATTTTATTTACATACATTGTTTCATCTATTCATGCACATACATATATGTTGTACCTCAGTACTTTCCTACTCATACTAATTGGTCCTCATTTATAGCTAATGATGTAAGAATTGAAATCAATTGTGTTCTCTGATATTCACGATCACCTGATATTTGCTATATTTCTTTTTTGTATTATGAATTATGTACAAGTAGCCAATTAGCTAAAGTAGAGGCTATCTTCTAATTTTTGCTGATATTCTTACTATTTCTGATTTACTACTTATTACAAGGTGCATTCTCAGGAAACAATATTCATACCAATGTAGGAACTAACTATCTCCTGTTTTATCTAGTAAAATAACTTGGAGTAAATAACTGGGAATAACTGGAGTAAAATAACTGGGAATAACTGGAGTAAAATAACTGGGAATAACTGGAGTAAAATAACTTGTAAGTTCAAAACTGCTGACCATATTTACACCAAAGTAATATATCTTTGTTTAGTTTTGTAATTTGTTCTTAGCCCCATGTTCTTCCCTACCTTCTGTTTTTAACTTAATACTTTCTTTACTTTGCTTAATACTTTCTTTATAACTTGTACATACCATGTCAAGTTCATGCTTTTGGTCTTTTTGCTCGCCTTCCTTACTATTTCTCTCATCTATTCCTAGTTTCACTTTTAATGTAGTCTCCCTGGTGAAATTCTGGATTCTGAGTTTAGCTTCATGCTTCTCCTGGGAAATGACTCAATGTTTTTTTCGAACAAGCCTTTGATACATACCGCTCAACTGCTGATCTGCTGGGGGACTGCATGCCTGCAGCTTCAAGTCCATTATTCTCGTGACTAACAAATAATCCCTGCACCTCCTTCCATACCTCTACTCTCATTGCGTCTATGAAGCCTGGAAGATCTCTAGCCAGAAGTTTCTGGAAGACCTTTTTTCCTCTAGAGCTTTGCAAATCAGAACTTTAGGAAAGAAGCTCAATAGCTTGAAGAACATAAAAGGTTGTTGTGAGTTATCACTTAAAAGTTGATCATTTTGAAAGCCAATTTGTTATTCCACAGACGGCAGTATCTAGATCTAGAATTTCGGGTCACAGATTGTTGTGGTGCCGCCAGGTTCAGTTTTCTAGAACCACATTGGTCTTCAATTAACAACTCAATCTTTCTTTAGAGGTTTAGGTGCCACATAAAGGTCTTATGCAAACTTTCCATTATTGTGACCGTGAGTTTGTTAAAACACACATAGTGTGGGTGGGAATTAGATCTTTATTAGGTACCAAATGTGAAGGTAAGAGTATTTCAGTTTAGTCAGTGGAAGAAAGTAAACCAATTTTCCTCCTAGTTAAAAAACAATGACACATATAAAATCAATGCCAGTGCCAGAACTTACAGTTGATTTGGTAAATATTTATCAAGTACTCACTCTTTGCCAGAAACTGTTCTTGGTGCTTGGGACACATCAGTGAACCGAGATCTCTCATCTTCTTGAACTTAAAATCTACTGGAGAGGGATAGAAAATAAACATAAAAACAATATAGCGCAATGTAGTAAGGATTATCAAAAAAGAAAAAAAGTATAAGGGAGGGGGAGTGTTAGGTGGTTTGCATTTCATAATAGGGTAGTCAGTGAAAAGATAACATTTAAGAAAAAGTCTTGAAGGAGGTGAGAGAGTTGGCTAAGCGGGGCATCTGAGGGAAAATTATTCCAAGGACAGGGGCCACCCAGGGCACAAGCCCACAGGCAGGAGTATGGATGAGTCAGAGGAAGAGCGCAGGTGCGGATGTGGAGAGTGGAACAAATGAAAGGAAGAGTAGTTTGAAAGTAGCCCAGAGGGGGAACATGGAACCAGGCAGTCTAAAGCCTTCTAGGCTACTTTAAGGACTTCGGCTTTCATTCTGAGTTAAATAAAAAGCTAATGTAGAGTTTGAGGGAAAATGTGACTTGAAGGAAAACCAAGAAAAGTCTACCGAAGTAATTCAGGTGAGATATTATGGTAGCTTGGACCCAGGTGATAGCAATAGTAGTTATGAAAAGTGGTCAGGTCCTGGATATATTCTGGAGGTGGAACCAACAGGAATTGATTGGTTGAAAATGGATGTAAAAAAAATTAAAAAAAGAATAGACAAGCCCTGGCCAGGTGGCCCAGTTGGTTGAGCATTGTCCTGTGCACCAAAAGGTGGGCACATACATAGATTGTGGGTTTGATCCCCTATTGGGGCATATATGGGAGGCGACTGATTGATATTTCTCTCTCTCTCTCCATCCCTCATTTCTCTCTAAAAATCAATAGTGAAAAATATTGTCAGGTGAAGATTAAAAAAAAAAGAATAGACATAGATGACTTCTTGTTTTTGCCTTGGACACTAGGAGGATACTGTTCTATCAACAGATTTGGGTATGGCTAACAGTGGAGCAAGTCTGGAGAAGATTTACTGAGTTTGGAATGACTATAAGTCATTCAAGAAGAGATTTTGAGTAGGCGTTTGTGTAAGTTTGGAGTGCTGGAGAAAGGTCAAAGTTGGAGGTGTGTGTTTGGGACTTGACAGCATATGGACAGGATTTAAAAGAATGAGACTGGATTGGATGATAATAAAGAAATAATCATGTTTAGGTCATAGCCAAATGAATTTGAGTAAATTGAACAAGATGAGACCAAATATTTGAGCTATTTCATTTACCATAACCACGTAAGCATGGAATTGAACTTAGGAAAAAACTGACTCATCACTGACAGGGTTCTCTTATGAATGCTCTCAGATGGGAACTATTCTTAGATATGTATTAAAAAGACCATTTATTTTACTAGGTTAAAATATGGCATTAGTAAGTCTAAGATCTGATCCTCATTTAGTCCAGTTTGATTCCTTGAATGGGATAATTTTCCTCACACAAAGGAAAATGTTCTAATACCGTAGACTGAGTTCCCCTTTCTAGTCAGCCTCTTAAATGTGTGCTATTTAAAGGGATGGAATATAGTTGTTTCAGTGGCAAGTCATGAATAATCTTGCTATGGAGAAACTCATTTATCACTAGGAACATTTTTATAAGGTCAACTGGAAAACTGAAATAATTATAATCATGATTACTAAATTATCTAAATAGTTTTTGGTAAAAAGTCATTAGGGGCCTGAATTAGTTAGATAATTATGTGTTCTTTCATACACTCTTTATGCTTTTATAGCCAAGGATCATCTACTTTTTACTTGGTAAAATCTCAAGTAGTATGGCCACACTGTAAAAAGATAAAATGGTTGTAAATTATTTTTCAGTTTCTAATTTTCCAAAATAAATATTTCATCAGAAAGTATATTTTCTGACGATTTGTGAAAATATGTCAGTGGAACGGAGACTCTTAAAATTTTTTCATGGCACTTTAAATTCTAGTTGAGTTTATGACATTTTTCCCATTGGTTTTTTTAAAGTTCATTGTAAACAGTCCAGGATTCATTAGATATTTTACAACTCCCTGCTTAGACATAACTCAGTATTCCTAGATAAATATTTAGTTTTGCCAGTTATTTCTCTTCTACAGTAAAAGTGTGACTTACTGCAGCCGGTCACTGCTGGGAAACGAGGGCTCTGACTTCTGCTTCTTCACATTTTAACGGGGAAGGGTCCTCCATGCCCCATGCCTTCACAAGGAGGTGCAGAGAGAAGACTTCTGCTTCCTCCGGCGGGTTCCTCCTGCTAGGAGGGAACAGCTAGTTAACCTGATTGTTCAGAGGTTGGCATTTATTGGGCCGCATTATAAGTGGGGTTATTGTCCCTCAAAAGCTAGAAACTCTGTTTATTCGACTGCCTGCCAAATAGAGTAGCAAGAAAGGAGCTGGCAATTGCTACGTGATCTGGTCCTTGTGAATGTCTATTAGCCAGAAGCTTAGAGGCAGAGAGGAATGGCAGGATTCCATTATCAAATTCCATCATAAAGACAGAGCCCCTTCCATGTCGTAAATTTTAAAAAACAATGTGGATGAATTATTTTTCTTCCTTGGTTCTAGGGATATTCTTTTGGAACATGAGGGTAATTAGTGCAGGCATTTGGCCTTCGTCACCCCATGAAGGCTTTGCCCAAAGGAGAAGAGCAAAACGTAGGCATTTCATGAATAATAAGGTCTGATAGAACATTTGTCAAGAAACTCTTTGCTCTAAGATGGAACTATTCTCATATCCCAAGAGTCAGAGGTGCTGTGGTCAGTGGACTGCTCATTACATTCCACTTTTAGTAAGTTAAAACTCTGGCTAAGTAACTAAAGAATATGTGTCTTTCTATTGGCTATTTGATTGGGGAATAGATGAATAACAATAACTTTAAATGTATTTCTTTATTCAGGTATAAACCTTTTATTTTTATTTCCTTTCTCTTTGCTGACATTCTACTCAGCTAGCAATGCCACTTAAAATCCTTTGGTGGCTCCTCACACCAATTTATTGGGATGACATTGATTAATACAATTATATAGGTTTCAGGGGTACAAGTCTAAAATACATCATCTGTATATGATATTGTATGTTCACCACCTCCAGTCAAGTCTCTTTCTATCACCATTTATTACCCCTTTACCCTCTCCTTCCTCCCCCACCACCCTTTCCCTCTGGTAATCACCATACTGCTTTCCGTGTATGAGATTTTTCCTTAATCCCTTCACTTTTTTCACTCAGCTCCCCTACCACTTCCCCTCTGACAACTGTAAATCTGTTCTCTGTATCTATGAGTCTGTTTCTATTTTGTTTGTCAGTTTATTTTGTTCTTTGTTCATTAGATTCCACACTTAAGTGAAATCACATGTTATTTGCCTTTCTCTGACTGGCTTGTTTCACTTAGCATAATGTTCTCCAGGTCCATCCATACTAGTGCAAAAGGTAACATTAACTTTTATATGGCTGAGTAGTATCCCATTGTGTAAATATACCTCAGCTTTTTTATCCATTCATCTACTGATGGGCACTTGGGTTGCTTCCAAATCCTGGCTGTTGTAAATAACGCTGCGGTGAACATGGGGGTACCTATATTCTTTTGAATTAGGCTCCTTACATCTTTAAAAATAAAATTAAAGCTTCTTAATATAGGCATTCTTGGCCCTTCATAAACACATTCCTGCCTATTTTCTTCACATCCAGTTACAAGGAACACTTAAACACCAGCTCAGACACTTTCATATGTTTCAGATGTAATATTTTTTCATGTCTTTCCTCCTACGTATTGGCTCACATTTTTTTTTATGTGCTCCATTTTTCCCCAGGTTTTACTTACCCAGAGCTACATGTCTTCTTTGGTTCTGTAATTGGGCATGGTCTCTATGGCTCTATTATTTCTGAGAGACTAGTTTAGTCTTGCCCTTCTCTGGCTGATGAGCCCCGTTCCTCTGCTTGATCTGAGTATCTGACTTGCTGCTTTCTCCTGTTTTCAGCATTTGCAATGATTCTCTCTCTCCATATTGAAATACCACAGTGCCTACAGCATATCTCCTTCTGCAAAAGTAGTAGAATCAGATGCGTGGTAAGCATGGAATTTAAAAAGCGAGTTCTTTGGAAGATCTTAATGGTTGGTGCCTTCACCCTATGTATTGTATATGAAGACCTACCAAAAGGAATGGATATTTGAGCCCTTTGCCCAGGCTGTCTCTTTTCTGGACAGAGCTCGAGACACACAGAACAAAATCTCACTCAGCTCCCTTTTACTAGCCTCCCTGCTGACCAACTGCTGGATGTTAGCACTTTTATTTTTCATCACACAAGACAGAATACAATTGATGAGGCTACAATTTAGACATGATAATACAGATCCTCTCCTGAGGTCATTCACAGGTTACTTTAATTGTAATACAGAATATGGGCTTCTGGAAGGTCCTCTACCATTCATCTATGAATTACTTTGCAGACAGCAAAGTGATTTCATACTAAAGGAGTAACACTACGGCAAGCTTTAGGGATTCTTGTTGTCTTTAGATTCCTGCTACTCCAGTATGCTGAAATACTTCTTAGAATCAGTATCATTCTTGTGATTGTGTAGTTTTACAACTACACAGTAGTGAGAATGAGCATTCCATTATTTAATATACAAACAGTGAAAAGAGTAGTTTGCTTTGAGGGATACTCTCAATGATCGAACTAGCTGTTGCTGGGTTAGATTGTTTTGTGGCTTTACACAAAACTGCCAACATTTGTTCTCAGCTTGCTCTCTCCAACAGCTCCTGCCTTGGCTCCATCTCACGATTGTTGGAAAGGGGCTTCATAAATAAGTGTTGTGTAATGGCACTGGTATGTGTTTTGGGACTCTAGGATATTATTTCTTAACCTCTCATCATATTTCATTGTGGACTATGATTTTGAGCAAAGCGGTGACCCCAGTGAAGTAGCTCCCCAAAGCAGCCCTGATGATTCCAGACTTGGCAAAGCTCATGGCAAGATCTCAGTGTGAGAACGCAGAGGTGAGCTCATAGAATTGGCTAGCAGGTGGCTCTGGAACTGGTGTGGGGTGACAGTGGAGATGCAGACCAAATCCTGTGGCTAGGGTAGGGTGGTCAACACGAGGAGAAATAGTTCACTTCTAGAAAAGGAGAAGAAATAAATAAGCACACGTCTTTTCCAGCGGCACTGGTTTTCTGGAGCTTGCGGATATCATGCCAAATGAAAAACAAAATAAAGCCTACGAAAGTACCCAAAACACAGAGGAGCCAAACTAACTTTCCAGTCACAAACAGGTCAATTTGAGCCAGCTGGCTTAGACCTCAGCAGTTCCCTGTAGCTCTAATTAACTGCTTCTCTTTCCCAACCCTTAAAAGAGATCTAATAGTTTTTCTAAAAAATTCAGGGCAATGAAAAATGGAAACTTTAAAATACTGTTCACTAAACACTTGTTTATGGACTTTGTCCCCAAACTTCAGTCTGAGGACAACACTGTGAGGCTGTCTTCATTTCCACACGTCCACTTTCCCCAGGTTAATGGGTCATATTTTTGGACAGTGAGGATCTGGGGAAAGCAGCTTATATTTTTTAGTTGCTTTCTTCTACCTCTATCCTCCCTAGAAAGTGATTGTGAAAAACCAACAAAAGATTATTTAGACTGAGAGCTATGTTTAAGTTTAGTATAGTGTTATCTGAATGTGCCAGCGAAACTAAGTGAAAGCCAAGTGCTTACCAGCCTCATTACTAAACAGACCCACACATTACTAGGCTCTCTTTTCCTGGCTAAGACTCTGCCCAGCATCTAACACGTTGCCTTTGGCACAAAGTTGGGGAGACTGTGAAATCTGAGCATAATTGACTCTCAGTCTGTGAGTCTCATTTTCTTGGCTGTGTCCCACACGCACCCACTCTCATCTTCTGCCCCTCCATCATTCTACTAAACTTACCACCATCTCTCTACATATTAGAGTCTCTGTAAATTCACACTTTCCATCTTAACAGCCAGAATATACAAATACTTTCCAATTGACACCAATCTTAGAAAGACGTTTTTCTTTTCTTTTTTATTTTATTTTTTTAAGAACTGGATGGAAGGAGTAAATGTTGCAAAGATTGATGCTTAAGACATTTAAAATTTAAATTGAAGAAAGATCAATTTCCTTCCCAATTGTATACCTTTCACTACCATGATAGTGGCTGGCTTTTTGATATACCCTATTTGCACACTTTTGGGACTCATAGAGTATTTGAAATTACCAGGAGCTTGACTTGTGTTGGGATAACGTCTGAACCTGGTGTGAAATACTTGGGTATGTGACGTGAAATCAGGGATTTCTTATAGAACTCCATAGTGAAACCCAAGATTAAACACTACTTTTTCCATGGTTTTGCAAACTATGGTTTTTCATTTCCAGTTCTAGGTAGATGATTGCTAATGGGGCAGTTTCATCAAAAATGGTATGGAAACTGGGATCTGGGATGTGTTTGGGGCTGGTTCAAATATATTTCAAGGTCTTATATTTTGGCTCAAACTCCTACTCAGGAACCTGAAAAATGCACCCTAAAGGTGCACTCTATTAGGGAACACTGAATGGTGTTATAGAAGATCAATTTGAAGGAAAGCAAAAACCAACACATATCATGTGATTTGTAGTGAACAGAAGCCACAATGTCTCAACCATAGGAAGTATTATCTCTCTCTTCAACTATAGTTGCTACAGAATACATTCTCACATTTTGGGATCAATTGAATCACTGGCCTAGCTTTGCTGTCATACTTCATCCCTTTTGATGGAGTTCTTCCCTTGTGAAGGCTCCGACTGCAATTTCTAATGATGCCAGCTACAATGCACGTTCACCTTCCTCAGAGCTCCGCTGATGGGTGAACCCAGTGTTCCCCCCAAGCAGCGCACACTCTCTGTTGTGAGGGCAAACAGCTCTCCACGTACGCCATCACCTTCACCAGGGAGCTTTCCCTCCTTCCTGAAGTGGCCAGCAATTCTCATTCCATCCTTTTTTGCATGTTGCCTATCTCCAAAATAAATTTCACATCCTCTTTAGATCCTGTTTCCTAAAAACAGTTTTTCATCTTTTAAGAGACATAGTCTTATCCTCTAGGCCACTGATGTGACTGGCTCATATCTTCTTTCTGTCTCCTCAGTTTATAGTTAGAGATGTTATTGATGAGCCCAGTAAATTAGTGGCTTTGGAGGTATAAACTTGGCCAACTGTACACTAAAGATTTCCAGATCTATTTCTCTAAGCAAAACCCAATTTCATTTTCTCACTAAACTCCCTGAACTCCAGATCAATAATATTTAATGTAACAAATGCCATCACTGCCTCATTGGTAGTCCCTTAACATTCATCCTCTGTGCACTGAAGGCTACTTACAGGAAACACCTGCTACTCTCCACCTGTGGGCATCCCCCTACCCTGCCAGCTTCAAGAGAATGTTCATGCTGTTCATGAGGTGGCAAGCTAGGAGAACTAGGAGAGTTAACAGCTTCAGTAAACAGCTTTTAAACAATGTTGATGGAGATCTAACAGATAACACCCCCAACATCTAACCCCTAGGTTGTGGAAACCATATAGCAGGGATGTCCAACTTTTTGGTGTCTCTGGGCCACAATGGAACAAGAGTTGTCTTGAGCCACATATTAAATACGTTGCAACATGTTATCACAACAAAAATCTCATAATGTTTTAAGTAAATGTATGATTTTGTGTTGGGCCGTGTTCACAGTCACTCTGGGCTGCATGGGCCACAGGCTGGACACCCCTGCAGGTCTAAGATATGTTCTACACCATCTTCTAGAGTTTTACCAGTGATAATACACTTCAATTTCTTCACCTTTAGTGACTGTAATTGGCTAGACAAAGCACATTTTCTGTTGTGTTTTCTTCTCTTCCCAATTTCATTTTCTCACTAATCTACTGGTGTTTTCCAGGACTACCTCCATAATACATCAATTTGAATTCTTGTTTCAGAGTCTATTTATGAGCTAACCTAAAGTAAAGCATCAGCAAATTTTAAGACTTTTTAACCTGGTTGTATCACTGACAGGCACCTAAAAAATAATTCATCCGAAACAACTTCATTATCTTCTACTTTCAGTCTGCTCGCCCTTTTTGCTCAATTCTCTACCGAACAAATTCCTCAAGCCCACATGCTCTCAAACCCAGTTTTCCACAAACCCTACAATTCCACCTTGAGAACATAGTTCAGATTTGCCCCTTCCTCGTCATTCCCACCATTGCTGTTCCATGATGTTCTTATTTTCACTAACTTGGAGTTTGGCTTGTTCTTTTCTACTTGTTTGAGGTATAACATTAGGTCATTTACTTGAAATCTTTTTTTAAAGAAGAAGATTTTATTTATTTATTTTTAGAGAGAGAGGAAGGGAGGGAGAAAGAGGGAAAGAAATTCTTGTGCGAGAGAAAACATTGGTTTGGTTGCCTCTCTCGTACCGGCAAACTAGGGCCTGGCCCACAACCCAGGCATGTGCCTTGACTAGGAATTGAACCCATGACCCTTTGGTTTACAGGCTGGCACTTAATCCACTGAGCCACACCAGCGAGGGCTGAAACCTTCTTTTTTAACGCAGGCATTTATCATTATGAAATTCTCTCTTAAAGAGGGGGGAAATGGTGATGTAGGAGAACCCAGCTTCCGTGTCCTCCCACAAAGATCAATGCTTGTCCAACTATCCATAACAGAAACAGCTCCAGGAGGCCTCTAGGATCCACTTCGGACGTTTTAGCAACACCGTGAAACAAACAAACAAACAAACAAACACACGCACAAAAAACCACCAGAATAATTACACAAGAAAAGAAGGAAGACACTTTCATTTTGCTTACAGCACCCCATCCCCGTGGCCATCATGGGGCCATATTCAGGGCCAAGAAGGAATCTCCTAGCTGGAAGAAGTTTCACTCACCAGACAAGTCAGAGCAGGTTGAACAACCAACTTCGCCAGCCTCCCTGCTGCAAAGGCCTCACTTTGGTTTCAGTCCACCCAGACAGAATCCATAGAGCCTGCAAGGAACAAGGAGTAAAGCAGAGGCCATTATCAGCAGACATACAGTACAGCAATGGCCCAAGTCTGCAGGGGCAGCAGGCCTGCCACTGGGTGGGCTGATGGCCTGGAGTCACGGTTGCCCCGGGTGAGAGCCCGAGTCCTTGGGGGCCCACCGGGCTCGGGGTTGGCCAGGAGGCTGAGTTGAGCGCGGTGCCCTCCTGGGGCCCTAGTTCGAAGGGGCTGATGGGAGCCTGGGGCTGCAGAAGCCTAGCGGGCGTGCCCGCGGGCGTGGGCTCAGATGCCTACGGAGCCTGTAGGGGTGGGACCCTGCCCAGCGTCTGGCCTCAGGAGCTCTCCGGGCCCGGCGAGGTGAGTCCCTGGGGGCTTGGGTCCTGCAAACACTGCGTTGCAGGAGTGGCTGGCACGGGGTGCGCTGGGAGCTGGGCCCTGAGGCCTCTGGAACTGCCTGCGGCTCTGGCGCTGGCAAGGGCCTGGGCATGTCCGGGCCTGGGTTCGCGGTGGTGCCTGCTCGGACCCCGAGTGTAGGGGAGGTCAGTCTGGTGTGGGGCAGGCTGCCAGGCGTCCACCGAGACTTCGGGCTCTCCTCTTGTGGGCTGGGTGCTCCCTCAGTGCCCTGGTCCTGGGCTCGCGCTCGGGCTCCAGGGAGGCGTGAGGGGTGTAGCATGAATTTATCTTTGTTACCCTCCCTAAGGCATCTTTCATTATTTCTGTGTTCACCCAAGTGCAGCAATCCTTTACCTGGAATCCTTGGCTCTTGAGAGGGTATTTTGGTGCACACACACTGGTATCTTGGGGAGGGCAAGCGCTGGAAATGCCGCCATTTGCTGACGTCACTCCTACGCTACATGTTGAAGTTAGCTATGGGGACCCTGAGAAAGAAGAGAACTACTAAGAGCTCTCAGTAACTTAAGTGGGCTAAAATTAAAAAAATAAATAAAATAAAATAAAAACAAGAACAACAACAAAAAAACCCTAAGCTGTGCTGTATTACAATTGAGCTGTTTGCTGTGAATAGTTTCGTTTCTCACCACACCCGGAATTGATGATTCCTCTTGGCTTTAAATTGGTACAAATGACCATGGGTTGACGGGTAGTGTATTATCCTTTAACCTTGTTTTCTTTTTGTAAGACTGCTTTGGATAGCTTCTTTGTTCCCTGATTTGAATTTTTAAAACCAGTTTATCAAATTTGCAAAAAGGGTGCTAGGAATTTGATTGCAGTTGCAATTAACCCGTATATCAATTAGAGGTTAAAGGACAGTTTATTCACAGGGTTTCTCTCTCCGTTCATTTAGAGCTTTAATTTTTCTCAGTAATGTGTTTTCGTGTTCTTTGTAAAAACTTGCATTTTTAATTTTATATATATTTTGCATATCTTTCGTTAAATTGATTTCTTAGGTTTTTATTTCTTATGCGATTATACATAGACTATTAAATTATTGGTATATAAAATATAATTGGTTTTTGTAAATTAATCTTTTATCCTGTGACCTTGCTTAATTTAATTACTCATTCTGGGTTTTTTTTTTTTTTTTTTTTTTTTTTTTTTTTTTTTTTTTTTTTTTTTTTTTTTTTTTTTTTTTTTTTTTTTTTTTTTTTTTTTTTTTTTTTTTTTTTTTTTTTTTTTTTTTTTTTTTTTTTTTTTTTTTTTTTTTTTTTTTGTAAATTCTTTAGTATTTAAAAAAATGTAAACAAGTGTGTCACCTGTAAATGGAGGTAGTTTTACTTTTTATTTCTGATATTTTTGACTTTATTATTTATTTATTTTTTACATATTGCAGTGGCTGGCATCAGTATTATGGTGTATTTAAGTGGTGAGATCGGGTATCCTGGACTTCTGACTCCTTGTGCCAAAGTGTTCATAGTTCACCATTAAGTATGATGTTAGCTGTAGGTTTTAGAAGATGCTCTTCATTACTTTGAGGAATTAGTTTGCTGAGATTTGTGTTTGTTTTGCTTTTTAAATCATGAACAGGTATTGAATTATTTCAAGTGCTTTTTCTGCATCCTTTGAAGTAATATTATTTGTCCTTTTTATTCTGTTAATGTGGTCAGTTACACTCATTGATTTTCAAATCCTGCCTTTCTGGGATAACTCCACTTTGTAATTCATGGCATATATTTTTTATATTGCTAGATTCAATTTGTTATTACTTTAGAATTTTTACCTGTATAGTCATTAGAGCTATTTTTAATATTTATAAAACCCTTGTCAACTTTTGGTATTAGGGTCGTATGCTGACTTTATAAAACAAGCTATAATGTTTCTTCTTGTGTATGCTGAAGGAGGTTTTGTAAGTTTGCTGCTACTTCTTCCTTAAATATAGAATTTACCAATTAAATAATTGGGTTTGGAGTTTTCTTTGTGGGAAGGTTTTTGATAATAAATTCACTTTCTTGAATAGATATAAGACTATTCTGATGTTCTACTTTTTGTGTCAGTCTTGGTGTATTGATTTTTCCAAGGATTTTATCTAAATTATATTTTTGGCACAAGTGGTTCTTAATGTTTTCTCATACTCTCAGTATGTGTGAAATTTATAGTGATAATCTCTTTTATTCTTCACATTGGTAATTTGTGTTTTCTCTTGATGTTTTTTCTTTGGTCAGTTTAGCTAGGGGTTGTCAATCTTACTGATCATTTTAAAGAACTGGCTTTTGTCTTTGTCAATTTTCATGTTGTTTGTTTTCTATTTTATTGATTTCTGCCCTTTATTAAGCCCTCCCATTTTTAAAATTTATTTATCTGTGATTTTTTTTTTTAGTTTCTTGAGTGGAAACAGATCATTAATTTTATACCTTTTTATTTTTAATATAATATTTAAGATAATTTTCCTATTAAGCATTCTTTTAGCTACTATTCATAAATTTTGATGTTATTTTTTCATTATTCAGTTTGAACTATTTTCTATTTTCCCTTGTGATTTTTTTTTTGAGCCACAGACTATTTAGAAATGTGTTAATTTCCAAATACTTGGTATTTTGCTAGGTATCTTATTGTTAATTGCTTTTTAATTAAGTATCATTGTGGACAGAGAATATATTCTGTATTATTTCAGTCCTTTCATTGAGACTTACCATAGCACGTGATCTATTTTAGTGAACATACTAAAGGATTTAGTATATTACAGGATTATAATGTATACCCTTAACTTTATTTATTTACATTGATGTTGTACTGCTTCACATTAAATGTGAAAGTATTGCAAAATATTTTAGTGAACGTACTAAAATAGATGATAATACAGTTGAGAAGGACATGTCTTATAGTTTTTGGAAGTAGGTCAAGATGATCAATAGTGTTGTTGAGGGCATCTGTATTTTTGTTAATTATTTATCTATTAACCTACAAATTGTTGAAAGATGGGTGTTAATATTAACTATGAGAATGAAATTATCTGTTTTGCCTCAACTCTGAATTTTTCATGTATGTTTAAAAGCTGTTATTAGCTGTGCTCACATTTGTGAGTTGATGTGCTTGAACTGGCGCTTTCGGCATTATGGCGTGTACCTTTTTCTCTCTGGCAAAACTCTTCACCTTGATGTCTGCTTTTAACGATATTAACATAGTGACTCTACCCTTTTTATGCTTACTATTTGCAAGGTCTTTTTCCATCCATGTACTTGCATAAAGTTTCCATCTCCCTGCTAACATTACCCATTTGTTATTTCATGTTGCCTACTTTTTCCATTAGAGCCCTTAATATATTAATCATAGCTATTTTAAATTCCCTGTTTGATAATTCCAACATCTGTGTCATATCTAAATCTGGTTCTGATGATTGCTTTGTCTCTTCAGACTGTTCTTGCATTCTGACGTGCCTTGGAAACTTTTTTATGAAAGCTGGGCGTGTTGTTTTGGGTTATAAAAGAACTAAGGTAAATAGTCCTTTGTTGTGAAGATTTATGGCAATTTGGCTGAGAATTAGAATACTTAATGCTTTGTATAGCTGAAGTGTCAGAGGTTCCAAATTCCTCTGGTGTCCTTGTATTTGTCTCCCTTCCTGATTTTGAACTTCCCTAAGTACCCCTCCTCTGTGTCCTGTAGCTGTTTCACTTGCAGCCCACTGTGGCTGTATTAGAAGAGCCCTATCAATGTGATAGCAAGGTGTGGGAAAGGGGTGTTCCTATGATCTTCTGATTAAAATCTCAGTGCTTTATTGAGCTTGTGTCTTGGGGTTGTGACCTTCACAAGTGTTTACCCAGTGGCATAATAACTCCTCCAACCCCACTCCTATTTGCTTTCCTTGATATAGGGTTCCCCGTCTATTTCCTTGAAGCTCTGACCTTTGCTGACTGCTTTTTCCCCATGTTGTTAGATGAGGTAGGAAGGCTAGAGATGGTTGGACTGGGAGAAATGCACTTCCGAAATATGGCTCTGGCAAAGTTATTTTTTCAAGGAGAATAGTCTTTTGTTATGAAAAATGCCATGGGTATATTTCACAATGATTATTTTCCCCCTGCCTCTACCAGAGTCAGGAGGTGACCTTTCCTGGATCTTCATTTGTGAGGGCATGGTGGGGTTCCTTGAGTTAAAAACTATGGAAATGTTCAGTTTCCAGGAGTTTCTCACTCTCAAGCTCGTCCACATTTGGCCTCCAGCAAATGGCCAAAATTACTAGAAGAGTTCCTACCAGTTTGCGATTCCAGCAGCTTCTGCTCCGCATAATCAGATCTTGGCTGTGTCTCTCTCTGCTCCGCATAATCAGATCTTGGCTGTGTCTCTCTGAAGTTGCCCGCCGCTCCAGATTTTGGGCTGGTGGCTTGCCCTGTCAGGCCATTTCTTTAAATGGGCCTAAGAAAAGTTCAGTTTTTCAAGCTTTTTCTTTTGTAAGGTTGGGGGTAATGACTTCTAAGCTGTTTACTTATCAGAGCTAAATGAAGTTCTAGATTCATCCATTTACTTTCATCCTATCAGGGTTTTTTTTTTTTTAGTTTTTCTTTATTGTATTTTTCTTCCATTACCATTTAGTTCCCGTATACCTCTCTCCAACCCTGCAGTCTCTGCCTTTGAATTGTTGAGATGGTTGTATTTAAGTCTACCATTTTACTATTCGCATTTCATTTCCTCCCCTTTAGAATTCTTCTTCTTCTGCTTTAAACTTATTTGACTAATTTTTAGAAGTCCATTTTACTTTATTGCCTTTTTATACTGTTGATATTTTCTTGATTGCTTTAAGGATTTTAATGTCCATCCTTAACTGAAACTATTCACTTGCATTAATGTTGTACTGTTTCACATTAAATGCCAAAATATTGCAACAACATGACTTCATTTGCTTCTGCCCAAACCCCCATTCTGAAATTTTTGTATATTTTACATCTAAATGCTTTACAAATACCACAAGAAAATATTGTAATTTTTGTTTTAAATAGTACTATGTAGTTTCAAGAAATTTAAAGAAAAATAATCTTTTATATTTATCTGGATATTTGCCATATCTGATGTTCATCTTTCTCTCCTGAACATCCAAGTTTCTGGATTATTTCCCATTAAGCTGAAAAATCTCCTCTGGCATTTTTTTGTACTGCTAGTCTACTGGCAATGAATAATCTCAGTTTTCTTTTATCTGAAAATGTCTTTATTTCACCTTTATTCAGTATCTTCATTGGTTATAGAAGTTTTGGCTAAGTATCTTTTCCTAGCATTTTAAAGATGTTGTTTACTGTCATATATTTTCCATAGCTTTTGATGAGGAATTAACTATCATTTATATTGTTTTTCCCCTATATGTTATGGGTCATTTTATTCTGAATGCTCTTAAGATTTTCTCTTTATTTTTGGTTTTCATCTATTGGGCCTTCTTAGGCATGTCTTTCCTTGTGTTTACCTTGCTTGGAGTTGTTGAGCTTTTGTATCTGTAAATACATGTCTTGTATCAAATTTGGAACATTTTCAGTTATTATTTTTTCAATATATATTTCTATCCTATTTTCTTTCTCCTTTGGTTCTTGAACTATAGGTCCATGTATATTGTTTTACAGGTGACTGAATCACTTTTCATTCTTTTTACTTGATCCTCCAGATTTTTAAATCTCTTCTGATCTAAAATTTACGGACTCCTTAGGCAGCTCCATTTTGCTTTTAAGCCCATCCAGTGAACTTTTAAAATTTCAGTTGTACTTTTCAGTTCTAAAATTTCCATCTGAATATTTTTATAATTTCTATTTCCCTGCTGAGATCTTGTCATTACATCCCTTTATTCATTGCAAGCATATTTTCATGTATATCCTTGCACATAGTTATAATAGCTCCTGAAAAATTAGTTCCTGCCAATTTTAACATATGGGTCATCTCTGGGTCACTCTCCATCAATTTTCTTTACTCTTGAGAATGGCTTGCATTTTTCTGGTTCTTCACGTACAATTCTGGATTGTATCTTGGACATGGTAAGTACTGTGTTTTGGAGACTCTAAAGTATATTATATTTCTCTTATAAGTTGCATTTTTAATGTTCTTTCATCATGAAGTTAGCTTGAAATTTTTAAATTGTGTGTCTTAACTGACAGCTTAAGTTTCAGTTTTGTTCTTTAATATAACCTGGGTTGTCTGGAGTCTGCTGTGCCCATGCCTAGTTCAGGGTCAGACACAGTGGTTGACACAGGTCATTCACTAAATTTGAGGCTCTCTCTCTCTGTTTCTCCCCTTCCTGAGACAGCACCTTCACTTTTTAGTGGCTGTGGTCTCAGCAAACTCTTTACTCTGGTTGTTCGGCCTGGACAGGTGGTGAGTCATCACAGTCTAGTTGCTGTGCTACGCGGCAGCAATGGCCCACACTAACCTTGAGCCTTAAAGTTGGATGACTCTAGCCTGAAATTTTCTTCTCCCAAGTATCAGCTCCCCTCTAGAATCTGCCTAGTTTCACTCTCAAAAGCTTTCAGGTCTTTGTATTCCTTTCAAGTTTGTAATTCTTATCTGCAGAGATTTGATAAGGAAGTGGAACCTGAATAGCTCTTTTGAAGTTCTCTTTGGCTAATTCCAACATCTTTGTCATTCCTAGGGCTATTTCTATAAGCTGATTTTACTTTGTCATATTTTACTGCTTCTTTGCTTTTAAGGAAATTTTTAATAGCTTTTTGGGCATTGTGGATCCTTGCCTTCTTCCTTTAAGGGGTTTTGAATTTGGGTCTGTGAGTCTAGGTTTGTCCTCATTTTAACCTTAGAGTAATCTTGCTTCTAAGGTGTGGACTTTTTGGGAAAAGCCGAATGCCTGGCGTATTGAGCAATATCGCTCTTCACTCTAGATGGTCATAGCTTCATCTCCTAGCCCTGTGTGATCTCTGGAATATCCATTTAATTCAGAGATCCCTGAAATTCATTTCTGCCAGGGTTTGCAAAATCTCTTCATATTTCCAGGGGACTTCTATGAAGATTTCTGTAGTTCCTTTTCTGGATGGCTCCCTCTTTTAATAATCTACCCTGCAAATTTCATCTGTCCCTTAATTTCAGTAAGGTCACGTATTGAAATTGTGCTCTCTTCGAGATATACTTTACTGGGATACCATTTGGAAAGTGATTGTGGGCAAAAAGCTGGTAAGAATTGAAACTCATCTCATTTATTTTTTTAAAAAATTTTTTTAAAGATTTTATTTATTCATTTTTAGAGAGGGAAGGGAGGGAGAAAGAGAGAGAGAGAGAGAGAGAAACATCAATGTGTGATTGCTGGGGGACATGGCCTGCAGCCTAAGCATGTGCCCTGACTGGGAATCGAACCTGCGATGCCTGGTTCGCAGCCCGCGCTCAATCCACTGAGCTACACCAGCCAGGTCAAAACTCATCTCATTTATATATCCTTTCAGAGATCACAGTCCTTCACTGCATGTCTTTCAGTATCTACAAATTGTTTTATATATCTTGTACAGATTTATGGCTATTTATAGTGGAGGGCTGGTCTAATACCAATTCTTCTGCTATGGATGGAAGTGGAACTCCCTGTTTCCACAAAAACTGAACAAAGGCAAATTGTTTAGGTCTTACCCACAAGGCCTTGATTAAATATATTTGTGGAGGGACGCAAGCATCTTCATTTAGTAGCTTTTCCCTTTCCATGATAATTTTGATGTTGGTAGAGTGTCATACTGAGATAGAGTTAGGATATGGGAAACAGTACCATCTGAAATTTACATTTATTGTAAATAAAGTGAGATTGGAGGCCAAATGTCAGCATGGCCATAACTTCAGAAATTCAGATGAAGTCAAGAAAAGAAGCCAGCAATAGGAGAGACACAAGCCTTTTAGAAACTGGCAGAGGTCTAGTTAGAATCTGGGACCGCAGAAATAAAAATGGTTTGAAATATTAACTGGGAGTAACTGAAAGCAGAAGAGGAGACTCTTCCTGCCAGATGGGGAAGATGCTGCTAGATGCACAGACTTAAGCAGGCTTTGTCCTAGATTTGGTGTCTGGTCACTCACTACATGACCCTTGAGTGCAAACTAAAATCCAAAGGAACATGTATTCCTTCTGATCTCTGGTGCCACATTTCTCACCACAGAACTTTGCAGCCAACTATTCCTCAGGGTCTTAGAAGAAGTCCAGCTTCTTTTAAGCAGTTGCTATGCTTCCTGGCAGATATTACAGTTTATGTCAACCTGGTCTCAAGAGCTGTCTCAAAGAGCGAAGGGATTTACTGCTCAAAGGAGATGAAAGATTGGAAGAGGCCAAAGATCTTAACTCAGAGAGAACCTATTAAAGTTATTTTGCCTTGTCAGAGACTGTCTATATGCCAATTCTGTAAAAAGAAACATATAAAGACAGAGATTTATAAAAAGACAGAATGGCAGGTAAGAAGGTGTTAGCAAAATTTGTTGTACCCTAAAGACAGAGGTAGATTTCACACAGCTCTGTTGATTGCCATGCAATAATTGATTTTCTTTTCAGCTCTATCCTTACCATTCCTTATTGAGTTTATTATTCTTGGTAACTGATTTCCTGAATGCTTGATTTTGTTGAGACTTCCGCTTTCCCTTAAAGTCACTGTACCCAACCTTAACTTATGCTTTGAAGACAGAGTTGAAAAGACAGGCCTTAAATAATATTTGCTACACTCTAAAACAGCAGTTTTCAACTGGTGTGCTGCAGCACACTGGCACACCACAAGAATTTTTAAAGCATATAATCCCTGACTATTTATTTAGTCAAGGGCACTGACCTCTTTTCTCTTAGATTGTCAAATAACAAAATGACAACGGACAACACAATAGTAGCCATCCTATGTAAATGAATCAAAATTAAACCTATGTTTTTTACAAAATATATTTTTGGTGTGCTGCAGAATTTTGGAAATTAGTTTATGTGTGCCACAAGATGAAAAATGTTCAAACAAGGTCTCTTCTCGCTTATCTATGGCTCCAGAGGTTAACCTCAGACCTAGCTTCCAAGTCCCTCTGGTCCATTTCAGGCTATTTGTTTAGTTCCTACAAGAGCCATTTCTTAATACACCATTGTCCTCTATTGTGTTGGTATCAGATACTGGAAATGCTGGCATTACAGATTCCCTGTAGCATACCACCACCAACCCTGCCTTAAAATGTGGTACTAGCTGCCAAACCTCACAATGGGGGGCAAAGAAAAAGGGGCAGGGCTGCTGTCATGTAGAATCATAAATGAAAATATCATGCAGCTTTAAAGGCATCAAATTATATGCCTAGTTCAAATTGCCAGCCTCTGTCAAGGAGTGACATGGTGTTTCCTGATGTTTTGAAAGCAGCACTGCGATGAAAGGAAGATAGTGCCCTCATCCCGCTGAAACTGAACTGGATACCCTGTGGGAGTTTGAGTACAGTCTTTGACTCATCGCGATAACGACCCGCTGCTGACAGCTCTTCAGCTTTGACTCCTGGCTGAAACTCCAGCACCCGGCTCCCTTTCTTCCTCCCCTCTAAACTCTTCCACCTCTCTTTTTAAAATTTCTCTTGCCCACCATTTAGGGAGATTTCCCTGGGTCTGAAGGCAGCTCTCCTAAAGCAGTGCTAGTCCGCTGGCTCACTTGCCAAAGAATGTTGGATATGTTAGACCCTAATGTTTGTAATGCAGCGGATATTTATCGATCACTCTGTTAGATGCCAGAGATGCAGGACTAAAGAAGCGTGGTTGCTGTCATCATGGAAAACTTTCAGAAGTTCCTAGGGCCGTCTACGTCAGGATTACTTGGGAAAGTTGGTTAAAAATGCAGATTTCTAGGTCCCAGTTAAGTTTTATTGAGTGGAAATTTCTGAATTTAGGTACAAGAATCTACATTTTTTAAGAGAAGTTTCTTTTTTTAAAGATTTTATTTATTTATTTTTAGAGAGAGGGGGAGGGAGGGACAAAGAGGGCAAATGAAACATCATTGTGTGGTTACACCCTCCACTGGGGACCTGGCCCACAACCCAGGTATGTGCCCTGACTGGGAATTGAACCTGCTACCCTTTGGTTCGTAGGCCCGCACTCAATCCACTGAGCTACACCAGTCAGGGCAGAATCTACATTTTTAATGAGTTCCCCAAATGTTTCTTAAACACATTGCAGTTTGAGAACCACTAGTAGATACACAAATACAGATTTAAAATTTTTGATAAAGTACCTAAAATATAGCAGGATGACATGGAGAAGGTGAATTAAAATTAAAACATATGGACTAAAAAGGGCCTAAGGAAGTGATATTTCAACTGAGACTGGAGATATAAGTGGCACTGTGTGGTGAAGAATGAGGAAAAACACTTTTTAAGCAGGAAGAAAAGTTATGCAAAGGTCCTAAGGAAATATGTTGTTTTCCTAGCCCATATACACGCCTCGTGTCTTATTCCAAAGGAAAAGTAAAGGCATACGTCTTGTCATCTGGGTCTAACTTCACTCTCTGCTTTTCCTAAAAAATTTTCCTGTTAGAACCTGAGTTAAAGTAGGGAATTTTATTCAGTTTAAGCTCTACCAAAATAAACTAGTAAAATTGAGTTTATAAACTTTTATGTAAGTGCATATTCAAAAAAGATATTTTCAAATCACCCCGATCTCATTTTTTTCTTTGTTTCCTCAGTAATGAACTTGTTATGTGAGCATATAAAGTGAAAGAAAATATCAAATACTATATACTATATATGTTACTGAGGCCTGTGTGTATTTATGTGTCAGTATTGCCAATAGGAACTTTATAGTTAGATGTGAGGGGAATCTTTTATATAAAAATATCTGATGATGAATTCCCAGAAAAATCTACTTCATGTTGAAATTTCACACACTCTGAACCCTGTAGGGGTTTTGGAAATTCTGAGCTAAGTTCGGTGAGTTATTGAGCTAAATATTTGTGAGGAGAAATTAGCAATCTAAAAAATAAGTAGTGCTCATTCTGATTGATCGTGTGACTCATTAACTACAGATCAGGCCATTTGAACCTGTAGAATAAGTTTTATTCACATCCTGTGCAGAGGAAAAAGAGAGTCTAGCAATTCGCTGATGACACATAGGCTTCTGCATTCATCTGCACTGACAAGGAAGAAATCACATCACTATTTGTAGATGAGATACTTCTGTACTTAGAAAATAAAAGGAATTTATATACAACTTATTAGAGTTAATAAATGAGTTTGACAGGGTTTTTGGGTGTAAGGTCAATATATAAAATTAATTTATATTTCCATGTACTAACAAAAAGCAGTTAGAAAATGACAGTAACATCAGAAACAAAATATGAACTATATTTAATGAAAAATGTGAAAGACCACAGAAACCTATAAAACATCATTGAAAGGAATTAAGAGACTTAAATTAAAGGTGGGTTTTTATGCCACATTTATGGGTTGGAATCTAATTTTCCAGAATTGATGACTGTTATGACTCTTTAGTTTCTAAAAACACAACATATTCCCAACAGGATAAATCGTTCAGTGATGCAGCAGAACACCGAATCAGACAGATGATCTTAAAAGTGCCAGACAGAAAAAACAGATTTCTTACAGTGGAATGGCAACTAGGCTGACAATTGACTCCCAAGAACAGTGGAATCCAAGGGACTACAAAATAATATCTAGAAAGTGCTGAAATAAAATAGCTGTTGATTTAGAACTATATTCCCAGTGACCAATCCTTCAAGAATGAACACGTAATAAAGATGTTTTCAAATAACAAATAACTGAGAGCACTTAACAACTAATGTGAACTTCTAAAGAATGTTATTTATTAAGAAGGAAGATGAAATCAGAAGAAATGTCTGAGATATAAAAAGAAACTGTGACAGAAGAAATTGCTAAACATGCATAAATACAAGTAAATCAACCAAAATGTGAAGGATTAAAATAATATGAACAACTAAAACACAAGAGAGGGTTGAAACCTGGCTCTATGTAGCAGGCAGGGAGTGACTGAAGTGTGCTGTGGCTGTTCGTGTTGCTTGGAGAGGCGATAAGTATAATAACTACTTTTCCACTTTGTTCAGTTTAAGTTGTATGTTAAAATTTCAAGGATAACCTGTAACCAAAAATAGAAGAAGTAAAGAATTTCCAAACCAAAAGAGAAGAAAAATAGGATTAAAAAAGCAAACATAAAACCTCAGTAAATTCAAGAGTACATGAAAGGAGAAGTAAAAACATAAGATAAAAAAATGTGAAGAGAAAGTTCTGAATGAGTTGGTAAAATGAATGCAAATGGAATACAGTGTATATAAATTGCCAAAACCTTCAGTTAAAACAAAATAACAAAATCCATCTATATGCTATTAAAAAAAACTCACTAAAATATAAAGACCAAAAAAAATGTTGAAAATAAAAATACTAAAAAATCTACAAGGTATATACTAACCTAAGCTATCCCAGTTACAGTAATATCAGACAGAATCATTTTAAAGTAAAAATATAATTAGGAATAAAGCAGGGCAATTCAGAATAATGAAAGGTCAGTTCAAAATGATAAAACAAAAATAACATAATAACATAACTTCAGGATAAGGCAAGCAGGAGTAGAGATAAAAGGAGTAATGGACAAATGCACTCCTGAGCAACAAGTCAAGAAGTCAAAGAATGATTTAAAGGATCTGAAGTACAAACAATGAACAATTCTGAAAAATATAGATTTATAAAATATATAGAATATTTTATTAAAAAATTTAAGACTACAGTTTCTGAAGAACACAATTACAACATACTTATGAAAATTCACGAGGTACCAATGATAAAATAATTTTCAGTTAATTTCAAAGAATCAGTGTCAAATAGACCTTTTTCCTTGACAATAATAGCATTAATGACAATAATAAAGCTTAATAAAAAAATCCCATGTGCTTAGAAATTTAAAAAGTGAAAGAAAAATACCAAAAGAGCAATTAGTAAATATTTAAAACTCAATGATAAAATATACCAAATAACCAAACTTGTAAGATGCAGCCAAAATAATACAGGGAAGTTTCTAGCATTAAATGGTCATAAAGTAGAAGAGAAAAAAAAACGGAAAGAATGAGCTAAACACAGAACTAATATTAAAGTTAGACAAAATATAAATACAAAGATAAAAATGTAAGTAATGGTAGGAACAAAAATAATGAAACTATAATAACCAACAAAGAAACGTTTCTTTGAGAAAACGAATTGAGCCAGGTATATCTCTGGGAGGATCAAGGAGGGAAAAATAAGCTAAGGCACACAGAGCTAATTTTAATATGAATGAAACTCACGAATGTAAAAGTTGAATAGGAAAGATCCAGAAAAATACAAAAAGTTCGAAAATATACAAAACAATACACTATGTACAAATACATCTGTAATAAAGCCTTAAAGGGCCAAGATGAAGAGCACAAAAGGCTGAACAGTGGCTCCTCTTGTGGAAGAATGGAGTACTACAGCTTTCCGAAGTGGCTTTGAATTCATGGGTTTGATTTATTCCTTAAAAATGGATGATAGGTATTCAGGAATTAATTATACTACATTCATTTCTTTTAATGTGTGAAATATTTTAAATAAGTTAAACATTCTGTCTTTCACTCATTTTTTTCAGTATTTTATCTTTTCAAGTGTGTCATCCCCTTAACTCTTTTTCGATTTCACCACGATTTTTAATCCTACAAATTGTAGGATTTTGTCTAAGCTCTCACTTCCCTTCATCTCCCACCTTGCTAGTGCTCGTTTCCAATCTAACCCACCCCTCCTGATGGGTACCTTCATTCACATCCTTGCATCAGTCTGAGGCTGCTGGACTTCTTAGCCTTCTACCACGTTTCTTCACCAATTTCCTAAGCCACTTACTTTTAATATCCAGGAGTGTGCATTATTAATGTTTGCATTTGTACTCTTTCCCTTTTCAGTGTCCTTTTGCTGCCATTTTTTTTCTAATTTGTAAATTGATTTTGAAAGAGAGAGAGGGGGAGGAGAGGGAGACATGGATTATATTGTTCCACTTATTAATGCATTTACTGGTTGATTCTTTTTTTTTTTAAGATTTTACTTATTTGTTTTAGACAGAGGAGGAAGGAGGGAGAAAGAGAAGGAGAGAAATATCAGTGTATGATTGCCTCTCATGTGGCCCCCACTAGGGACCTGACCTGGCCTGCAACCCAGGCATATGCCCTGAGTGGAAATCAAATCGGTAGCCCTTTGGTTCACAGGCTGGCGCTCAATCCACTGAGACACATTGGCCAGGGCCACTGGTTGATTCTGTTTGTGCTCTGACTGGGGGTCAAACCTGCAACCTTGGTGTACTGAGACAATGCTCTAACCAACTGTGTTACCTGGCCAGTGCTATTTTATTTTATTTATTTTCATTTTTATTTTATTTTTTGACTGTGTTAAGTGTGATGTTTCACAAGACTCTGAAAGTGGCCACATTACATCTAATTTCATGTGCTTTCTCTTTATGGATCATTTAATCTCCTGGCTTCAGTTACCATCTATAAACTCTTGAACTCAAGTCTCTTATCTCCAAGTAAAACCCCTTCCCTGATTTCCAAATCTAACTATTCAGTTGTTCACTTGATGGCACCAGTTAAATGTTTGAAACTTAACTTCAGTTTCTGATTTCCTTATGTTTCTTCTAAAATTTATTTTTCTTCTTTCACTTACTATTTTGAGGAGTGACACTACCATATGTCAAGTCAGCAAAGCTGGAAATGGAAATCATTCAAGAATTCTTTTTTCCTTCACTTTCCACGTGATATCAGCAAGCAAAGCTGGGTCTCAGAATCATCCTTAAAACTTCTACTCATTCCCACTTCTGTGCCTTAGCTCATACTTATCCTGGACCATTGCAGTGGTCTTCTAATTGACCTCTCTGCTTCTACTACTTCTTTCTTTTAGTCCGCCCTCTATATTAATGCCAGAGTGTTCTTTTGAAAAATATAAATCTTATCAAGTTTCTTCCTTGCCTAAAACCTTTCCCAACTTCCTAATGCTTACCCAACAAATTTTAAACTCCAGAGCATGCATATGAGGCTATTCATGATCTAGTTCTGCCTACCTTTCCAGACTGACATCTCATTCCCTTTCTTTCTCTTCCCCTGACCCTCTCACTGAATCCCAATACATTCTTTGTCAGTATTGTCAGCATTTATCGAGCACTTATTATATTCTAGGTACAGTGTCCATCATTTTACATGTCCTATCTTCTTTGATTCCCAAATTAAACCTATGAGCTAGTAAGTTGTAGAGCCAGAATCTGAACCCAGATGGTTCTGCCACATTTCTTACTGTTCCTCTAATTAATAGACTGTTTTCCACTCCAGGATCTTGCTTTGCAAGGAAGTTAGTTCACATGCCATCTTTTGTATGAAGCCTTGCCTTACTCTTCTAGGTGGCATTGACTTTTTTCTCCTTCTGCATTCTTTCCGTCATAGTTTCCATAAAAGTTAATCGCAGTTATTCTTATTTTTCACCTCTTGATGGTTGTGAAGGCTGGTGTTTATTTGATAAAGACCTCAAATCAGAGCCTTGTACTTAGTTGCAGCTCAATAAATATTTGTTGAATCAAAACATGGGATTTCTGCAATCTTCTGTCCTGTTATTTACATGTCAATAACCTCCGCTACAGTATAAACTTACAATTACAAATATTTTATAAATGTTACATTCCCATATTCTTCTGTTGCATTGCTGATTATAGTGCCTAAAATATAATAAATATTCAGTAAACATTGGTTAATTAAAACATTGCATTCTCTCAATACCTGGCACTTTTAATTTAAAATATTCTTGAAACTGTGCTGTAAATAAAAATGTGTTTGTGCAGAATTAATTTGCATACTATTTCTGAACAAGCACAGATATAACATGAGGCACATTGCCTCATATATGAAAGTACTGTTTTTTCTTCTTTTGTGCAGCAGAGAATACCTGTTTATTAGTTACATCAGAGGTCTTTCTTTGTTCTCTTTGTTGTGTTGTTTAGACATGTACTCTAGTATTAACCTTAGAAAATGCATAAAATTTCTCATTTAGCAGCTAATTGACTCTCAGTCAGCTCTCTGGAAATTCTCTAGGTTGGGATACACAGATAGAAAGGAAGCAGAAAAGTTGTTGCCTTGCCAATCATGGAAGAGGATTTATATAACCTCTTGATACAAACACATGTAAACACTGTTCGTGGGAGTTTAAAGGTGCTCTTTCTCCACCTTAGGACAGAAATACTTTAGCTTGTGATAGTACCAGTGGTAACCACGTTTATGATATGGCAGTAAAAGCAATCATAATCCCAACGATAGATTAGGGAGTAGACTAACCCCAGGGCCCTACAGTCTGACAACTATACAGTAAATCCCCAGGTATGCCCAGCGGCACAATGATGACAGGGGCTTACATAAGACGGAGGTAAGGTTTCTTCTGGGCTTGCCTTCAATAGCCAGGAATTGTGGGAAAACTTTGCCCTTGGTAATTAACTCTTAATTGAGTAATTATTTGAGTTGGAAAGGGTTAAAATCAATGTCAGACTTTGCATACTGCAGTTTTTCTGTTTTCAGAACTTATCATCTTAGGGAAAAAAGGCAAAAACACACAACTCTAATGCCCTTAGCAGATGGATCTGTGTTATTGCAGAACAGGGACCTGGAAAGCCTCCATATACCAAGCTATAAATATTCCTTTGACATTTATTATCCTCACTTGAGTTCAGGTGCTTAAATACTTGGACTGAAGTTATGTTTGTAGCAGAAAAAAAGTTGCTCTTTAAGCATACCTTGTCGCTGGCTAAATTATTAGCAACAGACAAAGACGAGGGTAAGCATGCCTGAGCAAGGGAGTCTCCAGCTTAAGAGAGGTCACAGAACCTTTAAGTCAAATTAGTTGAAGTTTAGATTCGCTTGTAGTACAAATTCCCAAACACCTCACCTCAGACAATTTGATGGATCACATCCCAGCAACTCCCCACCAACCCCCAACTTTACGAATATGTATCTACTGGTGTGGTATTCGGTGGTCTTGAATTTTAGTCCAGGCCCTGCCAGCTGCATAGGATTGTAAATTCAAACTCCTATGAATCTCAATTCATAATGCCCTAAGGGAAGTGTAGGATTATGTAAACCAGGAGATAATAACCCTTATAAAATACTTCTAATAAAATAAAATCAAGCTAAAGGTGTTAGCATAGGTTAATAGCCCTTCTCCATTTAGGGGTTTGGATTCTTCAAGTGTGGTTATTTTGTGGTTTAGGCTAGGATTTAGCAGTATTGTTCTTAATTAGGGAAATATTTAATTCCCTAGGGGTTGATTACCCAGAGCCTGGGATAGGTTTCATTCTGAGAGGAAAAGAATCCACGCATGACTTTGCCTGGGATATTGCATAACAAAGTCTTGCAGATAACATCCATCCCAAAGGTATTTCTAAACCTGCCCAGAGGACCCAGAACACTGTGAAGCTGAAGAAGACCGTAGACTTCCTCCTCCTTCCTGTCTTTCCCCAGCATGAATGGCTCCTTTGTGGCTGTCAAAAAAGCTGATCCAGTGGGATGCTCTACCAGCACATTTACAGTGTCTGGAACTGGACAACACATTTTAAAGGGGCATTGTCAAACTGAATTGGCAGGAGAAGGATGAGTTTTGAAATATAAATATAGTCAGAGAAGTTAGACTCCTGTTTTCTAAAGTAAACATAAATAAGGAGGTATCATAGTGCTAAGTGCATAGGCTCAGGAGCCAGATTGTCTACTTTGAAATGTTGGTTCTTCCACCTAGCAGCTGGTGAGCTTATGTGCTTCAGTTTGTTCATTTGTAAAAGGGAAAATAATTGTAATGTTGCTCTGAGGATTACATGAGTTAATACTGAAGTGCTTAGAATGGTATTTGAAAGTAGTAATAGCTTTATCAGTGTTTGACCAATAGATGAAAGAATATAAAAGCTTTGAAGGGCTGTAATATAGAAGCATAAGTAGGCTTTTGTTAAAGTTATTATAGGTCACGGGTTCCTAATTTGGGGGTTCATGGAAAGACTGAGAGGAGCTCTCCAAACCTATAAAGTTGTGAGTTTTGTGTGTATACATTCACTTTTGGGGAAAGGTTCATAGCTATTCTTTGTATTTCCAAAGAATACCATGACCTTCAAGAGGAAAAAAACTAAAATCAGTAGATGAAAGTTTCAGTGAGGTTCACTTTGGCTTGCAGGAAAGGAATTGTCCTTAGGCTTTGATTATCAAAACCAGTAGATCGACTTGGGAACATCAGAAGCTCTATCCCAAGACCTGTTTCACATCTAGGGGTCAGAAGGTAAACTAAATGGACTCTTATTATCAGAGTCCTCAGAGGTGAGATGGACCTCAGCACCCCTGCCTGCCCTGTGCCCATTTCTTCCTCTTCCCTCATGACTCCTTCCCTAGAGTTGCAGAATATGAGTGAGTCTTGTGGGTCTTTTTGAAGCTTTAAGCTTACATAGTTGACCCAAAGCACCAGTTACTCAGTGACAAGGCCAATAATATCACCCCCTTGCTGAACATTTTCTGGTGACATTCCAGTGCCTAGGTAATTATTTCAGTAAATATGTAAGTCCAATTGTAATGTGACATTGTCCTATCTTCTCTCCATATTTCTTACCTAATAGACCCCTAGTTTTTTATTAATATCAAATTCAAATGTTATATTTTCTGTGGAGCCTGCCCTGAGTGCTCTAAAAAGTTAGCTGCTGTGTGTTATGAATTCCTATGGCATTTTTTTGAAATCTCTGCTGTAGTACTCATGATTGTAGCATATCTCACATGGTACTACACAAGCACATGAAAGGCTGAGACTATCTGTTATTCAACATTGTATCCCGTTGGCAGATATTGCTAGCTGTGCATCAAATAACTTTTCCCACTCTCCCTTACTGAAAGAATGCTTTCTAAACTCTTTTGCAACCAGAAGTGATCACGTGACCAATAAGAAGTAAAAGAAAGCCAAGTGATTGGGTTCTCACTAAAGCAATATGGATGCAAATATGTCATGCTTCCACCCTGGTCGTAAAACCCCCACGCACGACTTGCTTCCCTTTACTGTGACCTTGACTACGTGCTGAGGGTAAAATGGAAGGAACCTTGGTTCCTGAATTACCGCCTCATCCTCTTGGGTCACATTTCTTTCATGTTAAACTTCTAGGATATCTGGGGTTATTTGTCACAGTGGCAGAGCCTCACATATTCTAACTAATAAACAAAGGTTGATAAAGTGGAAAGCTGAAGAAGCCTGATCTCTTGATAGCAATCTAGACCTCCTATGACTATTTCTGTGGTTCTTGTTATAAATAAACTCCTATTTGTAAGCTTTTCTATTATTTACAGCTGAATAAAATACCTTAGTATTACTCTCATCAGTATTCTAGAAATAGTAAGCAACATGGTTTTAAGAAGGTATGTAGTAATACCATTTCTGAGTTTTAAAAAGTATCAAGTTAATTAAGAAATGGTAACATTTAAAGTTATTTAAAAGTTCTAGCAAAGAAATTAAACCTGAAGCAACAGAAAAAAATGGGTAAAAGAGGGAGAGTAAATACCATGTAGGATAAGACCTCAGAATGTGAGTTTGATACAAAATGAGTTAGGGAAAAGGAATAATCAAAGGAAAAAGAATCACAATAGAAATCACCACATTGTGTTTCCGAAATTGGACCCAGTTCCAAGGTGAGGAAGCTCTCATGAGAACAGAGAGAAGCCACATGTGTGTAGAGCAGGTCAGTTCCAATGCACCACAACTGCAAGGGGCTTTTGAAAGCTCTGATATCCAGGGTGGATACACTGAAGCTTTCAGTTGTTCTTGTACACATAGTCAGGGTTTTGTTGTTGTTGTTTGTTTGTTTGTTTTTTGCAGAGAACTTAAAAAAACACTGGTAAAGTTCCTTGTAAGACTTTAAGCATCACAGCCATATACCTCCTACGAATGAAGCTAAATGTGATTTTTGAGTCAATGAAACCATGCGTCCTGGAATACAAACTGTGAGGCTGTTTCCCTAAATGGAATAAATCCATCTAAAATTTGTTAAAACATGGAAATATTTAGAAGTTTAGTTAAAAGAAACTGAAGATTTTAAAGAGCAGAGGCCCTAATTTGGACCTAAAGCTTATTGTTCTAAAATTTATTAAATTGCATCTCACTTCCTATGAATTTATTATAGAATCTAAGTGGATAAAACATGCATTTTTGTGTTACACGATGTTCATTACATAATTTCAGTTTACTTTAAAGTTCTGTCACACATGAAGAGAGTCTGACCTCTTTGCACCATGCAGAGCAACACCTGTTGAGAGAGATGGCTGCCTTCTCATCTGGAGGAACCAGAGTTTATGGATAATCCAAATTTAAGTTGAAGAAAGAGGTAGCTGTTTTCTACATGTTTTTAGTGGTGAATCATCCCCAAAGTGGTATTTGTCACTTATTGTTGTTAAAATCTTTGAAAGTAGTACTATGGTTATTTTTAATGTTCTGTATCTAAGTTAATTTTCAAATAACTGTATGATGCTCCTTCATGCCTGTCATTGTATTCTGGACAGTTTTTCTGGTGCCAGCTTATGGATATGTTCATTCATTCATGCTTTCTTTCAGTGGATATTTATTGGGTTTGCCAAAAAGTTCATTTGGCTTTTCCATATGATGGGTCCAGCAGTGCTTAGTTGTCTTTAACGTCATTCAAAACAGTTTTGTAGATTGTATTGTGACAGCTGTTATATCAGTGTGCATTTTAAAAAAACCAAAATTGGTGAATTTTTGTGCAGCCATTTTAATATTGGAGATGGAAGAAAATATGGGACGTTTTCAGCGTATTACTCTTTATTCTTTCAAGAAAGATAAAAACGCAACTGAAATGCAAAGAAAAAGATTTGTGCAGTGTGTGGAGAAGGTGCTGTGACTGACTGAACATGTCACAGGTGGTTTGTGAAGTTTCTTGGTACTACTGACATTTTGGCCAAACAGTTCCTTGCTGTGGAGCTGGCTTATGCACTGGAAGATGATGAGCTGCACCCCTGGCCTCTGCCCACTCGAAGCCAATAGCAAGAGAGTGCCCACATACTCAAAATATCCAAATCAATAGAGTCATTGGTGAAAATGAAAAATGTGTCTTTTATTTTATGGAAAAATCTAAATGGACTTTTTGGTCAACCCAATAAAAAACATAAGCTACCCTGGCTGGCATAGCTCAGTGGATTGAGTGCTGGACTGCAAACCAAAGAGTCACCAGTTCCATTCCCAGTCAGGGCACATGCCTGGGTTGCAGGCCAGGCCCCCAGTGGGGGCCCACATGAGAGGCAATCACACACTGATGTTTCTCTCTGTTTCTCCCTCCCTTCCCCTCTCTAAATCAAAAATAAATAAATAAAATCTATAAAAAAACAAAAAAACTCATAAGCTATAGGCCATTCATTGCCCTAGAGTCTGGGGCTGCAGAAGAAGACAACATTTCCACCTGTATGGGGCTTAGAGAGAGGTGGGAGGCAGTGGTGCACGTCTACTCCTAATAAGGTGTATAGGTGGTTGTACAACAGACAGGGTAGCCCGAAAGCTTGATAATGTACTGAATTTGGGAAGAAGACTGAGAGATGACAGATAGGAATTTTGATGATTCTCTGATTTCTGTCTTTGAAAACATTCACTAGTTTTTATAATCCACAGAATGAGGGGAGTGCAGAGCTAGGTGTTGAGTCAGGCCTGTAAGCAGTTGCCCAAGGCATCAAACTGTAAAAGATACTAAAATGTTGTGGTCATAACTCATAGCTGTGGTGCTAGTTAATGACTCAGGTTTCTAGAGGCAACCACCTAAATTGGTGTTTTCCAGGGAAATTGGTCCTACTCTTGATAAATCACATAGCATGTGGAGGAAAAGTAAACACACCTTTTCATTGATGCCATCCCCCTCTCCTCTAAGAAATGATGGGAGGAATGAACTCAGGTTGTAAGGTGTAGTCACACATCTTGACCCCAAAATTGATAGCATCCATATGAGTCACCTAAGGCCAGCAACTGCTGTCAATTCAATTCTGAAGTTAAAGTATGGCAAGGTGCTATTCACCTGGAATATATTTTATTATATTTATTTATTTTACTAGCTAATATGTAAACATCTTAATATGTGTCTATCCAGTGGTAAAATGGTTGACAGCACTAAAAGGGAAAATTTATGAAGATTTCAAAAAATTTCAGATCACGTACTCTGCTTTGATGAGTACAAGTGAAAATTAGTGAATATATTCCTGTTTCTCTTTTTTTATTAGAAATTGTTTAGACTTAAAGAGAAAAATAAAATAGAGTAACACTCAAACTCTACTATATCAGAAAATTACTTTCAAGATTTTGTTACTGAATGTTGATTGCTTGGAAGTGTTCTTTCTGTAGAACTGACACCACAGCATACACAGAAAAATAGTATTTGACTAACTGCTGACATTATTATAATCTAGCTTGGTGGCCTGTTGCACTTAATTTAGCAATATGAGACCAAATTATATTGCAGGGAATATATACAAGAATGAACAGTGGGTTTATTTGTTCTCAAGATTCCAATTATAATTGATTCTCTTTTTCAAATATTATAGCAAAAGTCCTAAGGAATTTTATTTGTAAATCTGGCTTGTGGTTTTAAGAGCATTTAGCATAGCTTATTAAGATTAATTTACTTACAATCTTATACAGATTCTTGGTGGATAAAGCATTCATTGACATGTTAACAAAGTTTATTTCCATAGTAATTTTGGTTTACTTTAATACTCTGTCACATATGTGAAGAAAGAGTCTGGCCTATTGGATCTATAAACACCCATGTCATATAACATGTGATTTATTTGACATTATCTGTTTAAAACATTACTACTCAAAAAGTGGTCATAAAATATTTTGCTGACCTATAAATCAGAAAAATGAAAACTTTTAAATGTATTATAAAAAGACTTTAAGTATATACACAATGGCTGAACTTTTTCCTTATTAATAGGTCATTTATTTCAGAGTGATGGGGAACTATGAAATGAAAGATAATTTCAAAACTATCAGAATGTTGTTTAGTGTCAGGGGATGTAGTAATTCTTTTTATCATAAAGATATAAGCATGCAGGGTTTATTAACTCAGTCTCTCCCACCCTATCTAGTTAAATGTTAACAAATAATTAAAGGATATCAATTTGAATATTAGCCTGACGAGTGTTGGCTAGACTGGGAAAGCCAGGTTTTAGAGAGATGATGAATCGAGTCTCAAACATGCTGAATTACAGATACTCAAGGGACAGCAAAATGAAGATACCAAGAACTTACATAACACTTGACAACATAGACTTTGGAGCCAGACTATTTGAGTTCAAGTCCTTGCTTTGCCCATTTTTAGTTACTGTATTTTTTGGACCATAAGATATATCTAGGTTTTAGAGGAGGAAAATAGTAAAAAAAAATTTGAAGCAAAAAATGTGGTAAAATATTTAATAACATAAATATCATAATATTTCACCAATGTAAATGTAAACAGAACTTAACAGCAGCATTAACAACCATTATTCCTCCCAAATTTGGGGGGGGGGGTGTCTTACAGTCTGAAAAATGTGGTATATGACTTTAGGCAAGTTACATAACCTGTCAGTGCCTCAATTTTCCTCAACCATATAGGTTTGTTATGAGATTAAATTAATTATAATTTCTAAAGCTCATTGCCAAGAATATAGAAGACACTATTTGAGTATTTGCTAAATAAATATGTAGGATCTAGAACTTGGAGATGATTTCTGGGCTGGAGTGACAGAAGCGGGCCAGGGACAGAATACTCAGGAACACTGACATTTAAGCAGGAGCTGCAGCTAGTGGATTCAGTAAAAGAAACCAAGAAGGAAAAGCCAGACAGGAGGAAGCTAAGGAGAGAGTATTATTTCAGAAGTCATAAAGTAAAGAATGGAATTAGGAGTAGCCAACAATGTTAACTGCCACACAAGTACACCGAAAAATGTTTGCTGGGTTTAGCATTTTGAAAAGTATTAGAGTTATTTAATGGAGTGGGCTCAGCTGAGTGAGTAATTGGGGCTAAGGCAAGCTGCCAAGCGTTAACTAGTAGGAAAGAATATGGGAAGTAGGGACAGAAATGTGGGCTGTTGGGAGGAAATTGCTAAAAAGAGAAGCAGGATAACTAGAAGAGAACATTGGATCAAAGGAAGTACATATTCATGTGTTGATTTTTCTTTTTCTTAAGTGAGAGGGACTTGAGCCTGTATATGATCTGTGAAGAAGGTGGCAGTGGAAAGGAAGAGCATGAAACAGGTGCAGCAGAGTCCTAAAAGAGACGGGAGGGGTCAGGTAAACAGCACAGGTAGAGTAGACTGCTCTGAACAGGAACTAAGTGGAACCTAGTCAACAAAACAAAGAAGGAAGCAAAATATAACCAGAAACATTGAAATAAAGAACAAACTGACCGTAACCAGAGGGGAAGGGGACGGGGATAATGGGGGAAAATGTATAATGGGGTGGGGAGGCATGATAATGGGAAAATGGAGACAACTGTACTTGAACAACAATTAAAAAAAAAAAAAAAAGAACCTGTCCTTTGAAACTGAAGGGAGGAATGGATGCAGATAAGTCTGGGAATGGGGAACTGAGGGAGTTCAGATCTTGCCAATACCCTGTTTCCTCTGTGCTAGGAAACACAGGGCTGTGATCAGCAGCTTATCGTGGGTTGCTGAACCAGGGCACAGATACCTGCTGCTGTTGAGGAGGTAAACAAACTTTGATGCTGGGTTGTCAGAGGGGCCATCCAGCATCTACAGTGAGGTTGCGTGTGATGATGGCAGGGGTTGTAGTGGAAAGTGAGACAGGTAAATGATGGCACTGAGGAGTGGTAGAGGGTGGCATAGTCAAATTGCATAAACCTGAGGGGAGGAAGAGTTTTTATATGGAGGTGGAAACATCAGGTTTTCAGGAATGTGCTGCTTATTCAGTTTGCCCCTCCCCCCATTAAACCAGTCTTCATTCCCGTTGAACCAATTTGGAGCCTTTGTAAGCTGATGCCTAAAGTCTGCATTACCTGGGTGCCCTTTTGACTGGCTTGTAGGTGGGTTTGGACAACGAGAGGCAAGAGCAGGAGTTTGGAGGACAAGAGAGACAGGTTGCCTTATTGTTTCCCTGCTTGCTCGCTCTTTAATTTCAGCACCACTTCTAGTAGCAGCTGCATCCTTCCAAGACCACAGCTTTAGAGAGTAACCTTACCCACATCTCACCCTTTCACTAGGTTCTGTAAAAGTATTCTTTGCCTCTTTGGCCCAAGGGATAGTAATGCCTTCCCATTTTTGCTAATCTCTGCATGTCTTAATGTTCCTATTTTATCCCCAAACCTGCCTACTTATCTCTAAGGAGTCATTTCGTGTAGCCTGTATACGTTTATTCTCTTGCCTTCTGGGCCACTCCATGATACAAGAGGCAATCTGGAGTTGTGAGAAAATTCTTTAATAGCTGCAAGTATGCAAAGTATGGGAGAACCAACATCTTCTACTTCTGAGTTATGCATGCATAGTGAAGTCAGTTGGGCTGTTTCAGGGAAGTCAAAGAAAGACACATTAAGTTGGATATCATTTGCTAAGGAGTAATAGGATCAGAGTTTTAGATTCCTGTCTAAATTTTGGGATGATAGAGGCAGAAATAAGTTAGAAGCAGTCACTCTAAAAGTAGAAAGTTCAGGAAAAGCAAATAGTGCTGTATGGGTTAAAATAAAAATGAAGCATAATGATCTAACTGAGAAATGTAAAGGAATAAGAACTATCAAAAATTTGAAAAGAATTAACAACAGGTGGTCTTAATCTGCTATGGGGTGGGAACTGGAAATTGTCTATTTTGTTTATCATAAGCAAATTATTTTGGCTAGAGACCAGAGTTAATTTTCTCCTTTCTTTGTTTGCTCAGGTTTCCCAGCCAGCGGGTTATTGTGAAAAGCTGTTCTGGGGTTTGCAGGCCTCCTGCACTCAAGAATGACAACAGAGTCAGGCTTTTGGATGCTGAATGGCAGGATATAACAAAACAATGCAATGGTTTTCTTTTCTGTAAAACACTGGTGACAGAGAGGTAGAAAGTAAGTGTAGGGAAAGAGGGAAAGGAATTGAGTGCTATTGCCCTCTTTTTCTTTCTTTTATAAAAGGAATAGGCAAAGTTTTATTTTATTTTCTTTATTTTTTTGGAAAACAAATGTAGAAGTGCTGTCAAACATTGGTGTATCCAGTACCTTCAGTTAATGAATCTTAATATTTTGGCTTTATTGTTTCAGATATATTTTGATTTTTTTTTGCCTGGGCATACTCTATATATGAAAGAAAAACATTACTTATAAAGTGAAGTCCTCTTTCTTATTCTCATCCCCTTTTTACTTCTCAAATACAACATTGAATAGAGTATATCATGCCAGCTTGTGTTTTAATATTTTACTATATATTTAAGTAATACCCAAGAACAACATGTAATACTATATTATGTTTTAAAAATTTACATGAGTGCTTTCATATTACATTTATTTTCCTGCACCTTGGTTTTTAAAACTTACTCTTTCTTATTTTGGGGCAGAATTTGTACATACTGATACATACAATTTAAGTTTATTGAATTTAATTTTTGTGTCACAGTCTTTCTCAGTGTTCTTTATCTTAACCACAAAACCAATGACAATGATTTGAATGATTGTTTTCTTGATTCTATCAAGGAATGTACACATCTAGTACCATTCTAGATATACAGGAAAAAGTTAATTCATCACAAGTAATGGATCCTTTAAGTCACTTGGGCTTAACTTTCTCCTTGACCTACACTTGAGAAAACCTATCATGTTTTATCACTATGCTATGTTTTATTTATCTGCTCCCTTGCTGACTGCATTTAAATGCATCCAAAATGTTAGTTGAACAAGTAAACTTCCCCCTACATATACCCCAGTGCACACATATCCTAGAGTTTCTCTAGGACATGAATCTAGCAATAAAATTGCTGAACTGTGGCGTGGGGACATTACCGAGATTGCAAAATTTCTGTTTAAAGTAGTTGTGCCAAGTTATACTCTAGCAACGTGGAGAATGCACATCCCTCACATTCGTACCAATACTTGATATGGTCAGACTGTACTTTTGCCAATTTGGTGGGTTTGCAATAAGATGTTCTATAGCAGTCCTCTCCAGTCCATGGGGATATGTTCTGGGACCCAAGTGGATGCCTAAAATTGTATGTAATATGGGACTTTATATATACTATGTTTTTTTCCTATACCAACATACCCATGATAAAGTTTAACTTATAAATTAGGTACAGTAAGAAATTAATAACTAATAATAATGTAGAACAGTTAAAATATACTATAATAAAAGTTATGTGAACATGGTCTCTGTCTCTTAAAATACCTTGTTGTCTTGTACTCTCACCTTTCTTGTAATGATGTGAGATGGTACAGTGCCTATGTGAGGAGGGACAGTGAAGCACTCAGAGTAGTGTGCATTAAAAAAACTTATGAATTGTTTATTTCTGGAATTTTCCAGTTAATATCTTCAGACTGCAGTTGATCATGGGTTACTGAAACTGCAGAAAGTGAAGTCACAGGTAAGGGGGAAACTACTGTATTTTTTTATTATGCATAAAGATAAACATTTTTATGCATGGTTATTGACTGTCTAGTTTTCCTTTGTGAATTTTCTGTTCAAATTTTTGCCCATTTCCCCATTGGATTATCTTTTTTTTTTGGTAGTACTTTTATATATCGTCAATACCAATGCTTTGTTATGTAATTTTTGAATATCTTTCCTCAGTTTAGATCTTACCCTCCACTATGTTTATGGTTTTCTTTTATGTGACAGAAGAGTTATATTTTTATATAACCAAATTAATCTTTTATGTGATGTACTTTCAGTGCTACGTGTGAGAAGATCCTTTTCTAACATGGAATCATAAAGATATTCTAGATTTTTATTCCTGAAAGGTTTTTTTGGTGATACTTAGCTCTTTAAAGCATAAAGCATTTGTTTTTGTACATAGTACAAAAATATATACATGAGGAAGAGATTTATTTTTCCTGTAAGAAAACCAATTTTCTGAACAACATTTATTAACTAAATTCCATCCTTTCACAACTGATTTGTAATGCTACTTCTACCACATTTTAACCAAGTTTTATATTGGATGAGGGCTACCTCCGAGTTTCCTATTTTGTTCCATTGATTTCTTTTTGTTTTCATGCAATAACAACCAAATCATCTAATTGCTATTGCTTTCTAATGTTTTAATACCTGGTAAGCCAAATTTCTAGTGGTCTTTTTCAGAATTGCCTTACTGTGTATTTTTTTGTTTAGTTAGTTATCATTTAGTATCTGTGTTAAACTGCAGGGATACAGCAGTGAACAAAACAGAATTCCTGCTCTCATGAATTCTAAATTTTAGTGGAGTATTAAATACAGGGAATACAAACAAAACAAAAACAAAAACAGATAAGTTAAGGGCTGATAAGTACTGTGAAGGCAAGTAAACAATGTAAGGGTTAATGGGAGTTTGTTCTAGTCTTAGACATTAAGTCTTCCTTACAGATTTCAGAATCAGTGTTTCTCGTTTCAAAAACTCTTAATTTTAATTGGAATTTCATTGACTTATAGATTAATTTGAGGATATTTGATTTATTAATACTGTTTATTCTTCCCATTAATAAACATTGTGGGGTAAATTATATTTTTGGAAAAGATGGAACAGCAGGGACAATATTTATCAACCTATTAAAACCATGAAAAAACCTGAAAAGATACAAAATAATGGTTTTTGGACATCAGGCAATGAAGGACAATGGTCTCTGATAGACAGGAAATAAGTGAAGTTGCTTATGATTGGTACGATCTTATTGCCTCAAGACAATTTCCAGTCCACAGCATAGAAAGGCTATACAAATTTTAGGATTTTTTTTCTATTTCTGCAGAAAAAAAGCACCATTGGAATATAATAAAGATTGTATTGAGTCTGCAGAGCACCTTGGTAGAGTGGACATTTTAAACAATGTTAATTCTTTCAACCTATGAACATGAAATATCTTCCCATTATTTAGTTCCCATTATCTTCTTCAAATTCTTCATCAATGTTTGTAATACAAATTCTGTCCAGAAGGTAACAAGTTATGTAATATGAAAAATAGAGACATTTATTGAAGAAGATACAAGATACAAGAAACATAGTACATGGGACAGTGATTGCTCAGGCCCCTTCCAAGTAGGCACGTTGGGACCTCACAGAGTTCTCCCAGTCACCATCAGCTGCCCTGTTGTATTTCCTGAGTCTCATCAACGGTCTGAAATCTCTCCTATTTCAAAGGTGATTTTAGTTGTGGGGAAAGCCAGGAGTCACAGGTCAGCAAGTTTGGGTTGTAGGGGACCTGAGTCACCTGGGTGATTTGATGTTTCACCAAAAAAACTCTGCATGATGTGTGATGCACAAACGGGCATGTTGTTGTGATGAAGCTGCCCATCACCAGTTGCCCACAGCTGCGGCCTTCTGGGTCATCTGAATGGTTTCTGCAGAGGAGTGTTTAAGCTCAACGCAGAATCTGATGCAGATTTCTTGCTCTGCTGGCTCAGTCATTTTGAATACGATGACCACACAGTGCACATGCTCACTCAACAGCGTCCAGTGCCCCCACTGACTAGGACTGTGAGGTTGTCATTGTTCACGCATGCACATTCCAGTTCACTCTCTGGCTGCCAGGTTACATTGATGTTGCACAAACTGTTTATAGTAACAATGGCTGTATTTTTTTCTGGACAGACCTCATATTCAGTGTACAGGTCTTTTACCTACTTGATTAAATTTATTCCTAAGTATTTGTGATGCTATTGTAAATGGGATGTTTAAAAAAATTTCTTCTTCTGACAGTTTGTTGTTAGTATATAGAAACACAACTGATAGTTTATATTGATTTTATATCCTGCAATTTTACCAAGTTTGTTTATTCTAACAATTTCTTGGAATGGGGTCTTCAGGGTTTTCTAAATATACTCTCATGTTGTCTTCAAACAGTGACAGTTTTACTCCTTCCTTTATGATTTGGATCTTTTATTTCTTTCTCTTTATTAATTGCTCTGGCTAGGACTTCAAAGTACTATCTTGAATAAAAGTAGTTGAGAGCAGGCATCCTTTTCTTGTTCCTGATCTTAGAAGAGGAAAAGCTTTTAGCTCTTAAGTATGATGTTAGCTATGGGCTTGTCATATATGGCCTTTATTATGTTGAAATATATATTTCATCTCTTCCTGATTTGTTGAGAGTTTTATTATGAAAGGATATTAAATTTTATCAAATGTCTTGCCTATTATCTGCTGCTATGATAAAAGCCAGTGTAGGGTGCAAGTTAGCTATTTATGTCTGTGACCCAGTAGGAATGATACTCTGAGATATAGTGGGCCTGGGTGACCAAAACAGACAGAGTCCTTGCTTTCAAGGAGCTGAGCATCTATTTTCTGCATGTATTGAAGTGATCATGATTTTTATCTTTCATTTTGTTAGTGTGATGTATCACATTTATTGACTTGTGGATATTGAACCACCCTTGCATGTTAGCAGTAAATCCCACTTGATTCTGGTGTGTGATTCTTTTAATGTGGTATTGAATTCAGTTTATTCATATACTGTTGAGAATTGTTGTATGTATATTGAGCAAGAATATTGACCTATGTGGCAGAAATTTTACTGTTCCTGGGACATCCTGGTCATCCTGCAATATTCATCGGCTGTGGTTGTTCATTAAACACGCGTAACTCACAGAATCTACCATGAATCTGTGGGGATAATAGAGAACATGGCTAACCCTCTCGTGGGGAGAGCCCTGTTCCTTTTTCCCAGTGGGTTTTTATTGAGAAAGTAGACACAGTTTGTGGATTCAGTCTGGCAGAAGGGATCAAAGGGAACAGGTAACTTACAAATATCCTAACAGAGTCCCTGTTGTGATTCCGGGCAGAGATTGGAGTTTTATCATATGAAAAGGACTACATGGCTCAAAGGCCTGGTTTTGGTTTCCTGTCTCTGCTTTCAAATTCTAAGTTAATAACATCCTCCAGCAAACAGATCTCACAGGATCTTGCATATTCCATGTCCCAGGCCTGATTACCCCGAGGGTCCGCCGTCTCCAGTCTGAGCTGCCCCTTTGGCTGTTTGCTTAGCCCTGAGAAGGGCAAGAGACAGAGGCAGCCAGGAGACTTGGAATTCTCACATCTAAGTACAAAGACTCAGGCTAAGAGGGGGCAGGGGTTGATGTCAATCATCCCTTCCTTTCCACAGCCCCTTCATTTCCACAGCCTTGTGAGTCTTATTCCACAGGCTTTTACATGGTCGGTACCTGTCTTAGGTCACCCCTTGATTAAGGAGTCTTACCTGTCATTGGTAAACTGATCAAGTATTTAAAGGCCAGGCACAGAACAGGTAGCGTTCATGCCAGAGGAATAAGTTTTTGTCTCCTGAGTGGCTCCTGGTCTGGAGGTCTCTCACTCAGCCTAAGTCACAGGGGGTTACAGCTTCCTAAGACCAGGCAGGGTGGCCCTCAACAGACCTATAATATTCTTTTCTTGTAGGGTCCTTGTCTGTCTTTTGGCCTTGTAAAATTAGTTTGGAAGTATTCCCTCTTCTTCTATTTTTCGGAAGAGTTTGAGAAGAATTGCTATTAATTTTTCTTTAAATGTTTGGTAGAATTTACCAGGGATACCATCTGGTTCCGGGCATTTCTTTGTGGGAAGTTTTTGATTACTAATTCAGTCTTCTAATTAGTAATTGTTTATTAGTCTTTTCTATTTCTTCATGATTCAGTCCTGATAGGTTATATGTTTCTAGGAATTTATCCATTCCTTCTGGTTATCTAATTTGTTGGCCTATAATTGTTTATAGTACCATGTGATTCTTAATGCACTAAGATTTGAGAACCCATGCTCTAGACAAGAAGCTTGGTCCCTTTTCTGATGGCTGAGGGGAAGGGACTGATCAGCAAGGACTTGGCAGAAGCACCTTGGATGGATGTACAGCTGTGAAAGCACTGTCATGAAGTGAAGCCAAAACAAAGACAGGTGTAGTGAGTAGCAGAGGCCAGACCACAAATCAGATCGGAGTAGTAGGGAACTCAAGCATAGCTATAGTTCTAAGTATGGTTAATACCAGAATGAGTTCAAAGGTGGAACTGAGACATTTCAAAGAGTGCAGTGCATGTTATTAGCTATGATAAAAGCCAGTCTGGGATGCAAGTTGGCCGTTTGTGTCTATCAGCCAGTAGGAATGGTGCCCTGAGATGTAGTAGGCCTGGGCAACCAAGACAGACAGAGTCCGTGTTCTCAAGGAATTGACCATCTCAGGGAGTCAGTGGGTAATTTAGCCCTCAGTACTCTGGAGCGACACCTGGCAGCCAGATTCCGGTGAGGAGACTGAGGCGAGAAAAAGCACAAGATTGAGTGTAGAACAACCCTGAAGGAAAAAGAGGCTACACGCATTTTCTGTCACTCTTTAATGTTTTCTTTTTCAGCTTCATTCAACATGAAACCACAGTGGGAAATGAACTTGTTTTGAGAAGTAAGAATAAAGCTAGATCTTATTTGTATTTTGTTAGTCAGAATTTGTTATAATTTGGAGGTGACTTACCTGAAGTTTATCTAAGTTCATCTATGGGAAAAAAAACCCAAAATTTTCCAAAGAATTTGATTGCATAAACTTGAGTAAACCTGTTTTTGAACATATTCAAGCAAATGTAAAGCCACTTTTAAATAATTTTAGAGTGAACCTATTATGTAGAAGCAGTTATTTAACCTGTTTTGCAGTGTTTCTATTTGAAGCAGCCTGTAATTCTCCATGGTTTTCCCCGGATTAAGATTTTCTGTCCTCTCTCCCTTTTCCTTCTCCTCCTCCCCCCCTAGCCCTTCATATTCCTTTCTTTTTTCCTTTCTTCTCCAGTATCTCCTTTTCTTCTCCATCTTCTTTTTCTCCATTTTCACTCTCCCTTTCTCCAGGTCCTTTCCCCTCCTCGCTCCACTGCCACCTCCCCTCTTCTCACTCCTTCTGCCTGTCTCCCTTCTCTTTCTAACCAGAAGCTGAAAGATTTGTAATTGAGATATTTGTTAACAACTAGTAAACTGGGCAATCAGAATGTTTCTAAAGTGCTAAGCTTTCCTTTCTGCATTTCTTTGAGATGAGGCTGGTGGACCTTGAAAATGTCTGTTCTCCAAGTGGCAGCCTCCAGATCAGCCACACATGCTGCCTGACCACAGATTTGGAGAGCCTAGAATCCTCAGAGGGGGCTCTGTTCCTCTTGCCTTTACAATTTTTTTTTACATCAGCCAATCTGTAATTTAAATAACACACATTGATTACTGTGGAAACATTTACCAGCACATATTTTCTTATAGAAATAAAGAATTCTGGTGGCAATTTATTAATGTTAGATTGCCTTTGCAGTGCAGAAGGAGAAAAAGACTCTAATTTGCACACACATTCTTCTGGAATGAAAGGATCTTTACCATCATGAAGCCATTTCAGCTGTCTCATCCCTAATTACCATTTGGTATCTTTCTCTCCCTCTCCCTTGTTCCTTCCCTTGTGTTCTCTTTGTTTTTAATTGGTGATTCCAGCCATCTGGATCCACTAGCTTATGAAGGCATGGGAGAAATAGAACATAAAAGAAAACAAACTTCACCCATTTCAATCAAGTCCACATCTGAAAGCTCCCATATTCCACAGCGTTTCCTTCGCTGTAGGAAATACGGTGTCAGAATAAGCCGAACTGAAAGGATGCTGGGGATGAACGCAAAGAGAAATGCTAATGCCCCATTAGTGTTCAGGCCTGGGCTCCAAACCACTTTAAGGAGAAGCTGCCAAGCACGTCAGTTTGCCACATGGTGGAGGAAAGGACCTGGGGGGTTTTATGATGAGAAGTCTGGTCCTCCCAATCAGTCCCATCTGGGTTTGAACCCTGGCTTAGCCATTTTGAACCCTCTAATGTGGGGCAGGATTCTTTCTTTACTATACTTCAGTGTTACGTCTGGAAGGATTAGGAAACAATAAAGTTGTGATGATTACGTGAAGTAAAATATGAAAATACACATTAAATTATATTTTTAAGTGTTGGCTTGAAGTTATAGTAGCATATATGATGGATTTTGGAAGCCAAGGCTGTATAGGAGGACCTTAGAGGTTAAAAGGGACTGCTGCAAGACTTATTTTGAGGTTCTGTTTACCTTGTAAGGAGCACCCTGATTTCACCTGGGTTATATTCTTTGGGGTAAAAGACATTATGGATCAGGGGCCAGGCTACCTGGAAGCTGCTCCTTGGTACTTCTGCATCTCATAACAATGACTGTTACTGTTACAGAACCAAAACCCAGGGGGCCTGGAACGATAATACTCTTATGGAAAGAGACTCAGGTCCGTCTTGTCCGCCACCTTAAAGGAAAGATATCTCTCAATGCCAGAGATTTGTGAAAAGGAAAGGAAAACGTTTATTTAGTGCTATACAAACTTAAGGTAGTGACCTAATGTCTTTATCAAAATCTTAAAGTCCCTTAAAACACCCACAAATGCACACAGTCCTTCCTTCCCCCTTGCCCAGTATGGGGTACCGTATCTCAGGAAAGGAAATAG